>VZTL01095115.1:0-12529 GCA_013400535.1 Scopus umbretta | reverse complement strand
CTGCCTTAAGTTTTAATGAGTTTTAATGAGCTAAATCATAATGAGACCATCACTCAGGCAGGCTTTTCTGGAGTTCGGTATGTTTTCTCTTCCTGGGAACACCCCCAACTTGGCTCTTTTGTCAGAAGCTGACACTGCAGTGACCGGTCCAGTTATGTGTAAGTGGAAAGGCCTCATATATTTTCTTTCCTCTTTATAGCATGACAGTAGCGCAGGGGGGCCAGAGCTGGGGGACTGAGACTGACCTGAGTATATCTCTAGGGATGCTTGGAGATACTCCCTGCTCATCAAAGAAGGAAAATAAGGAAGAAAACTGCTGAAAATAATCCCATTCTGCCTGCACTGGTATCATTGTAAAACAGAGGCAAAGTACCGAGAGTGGTTTTGTTACAAAGATATAAACTGGTATAAAATGAATGCCAGCTTCCTAGGGAATGGGGCACCACCATGATCTCCCACTGTCTAATTGTCTGTTCCACTAAGCACTTATCTAGCTAGCCTGGGGCTTTTTGGCAGTTACATCAAGTCTTTAATTTGTTAGAGTTATATTTTTCCCTTTCATATGAAATGTAGCCTGAAATACAGAAAAGAGCAGTTTCTAATTAAACTCCCGCCTAAATCTATTATTGCTTCTGAAAGTCATTGGGACAGGGAGATAAAAGAACTGTAATGATCCCAATATGTAAATATAGATGTAAAAGTTTGTTTGGAGGGATGGAGGTTAGAGGCCAGACATCATGAAACCAAACATAAAGCTTGTTGGTAGAAATTGAATCAGTGCATTAGTTATCATGGATTTTCATAAAAATAAAGTAATAACGCACATTCATGTTTCAGTTCATAAATGTGAAGCGACAGCCTATGAGTTAGCCACTGAAATGGTATTATAGACCCCAAAAAGAATAATAGAGGAAATTGCGAAAGCAGAAGAGAGAGTTGTAATAGAATTGGGCATTGGCATAAATATAAATCATGAAAGGGAGATTGATTTAATGAAAGATATGAAAGCCAGAAACTCGAGGTGTTAAAAAGATCATCTGCTCATCTGGTGAAGAATCCCTAAGGCTACACAAATTTTAGCTGAAACAGCCAGATTTACTTAAAGTAGAGGAACTTTAAAATTGTGTGAGAAATAACGTATTACAAGGGAACATGCTTCTGCAGTACACACAGTCTATTAAGAAATTGTGCAAAAGAGGAAGAAGCTTACATTGATCCATTGGAAAATTACCTTTGTTCATAAATTTTGTCAGAAGATTTACAAGTAGGTATGGGAATGACAAATAGTTGTAACCTAAAGAGCCTAAACAGCAACATTTATGTGCTAGCCAGCTATGAGGAGTTGGAAGAAAGCACTCTTGGTGAAATGAGTTGGCCAGGCTACTTCTGTGGATGGTGTTTCGTACATAAAAAGCTGGCAGGACAGACACGGATGTCATGTGAGTGACATCTCCATCTAAGTGTCTCCTAATGTGGAAAGATCTATTTTAGCTTGTGAAAGCCTTTCAGGATTCACACATATCCATCTATAAGTGCAAAGAAACTAAAATCTCCCTTGTCTGTACATGTCTAAGGGAAGAAGGCTCAGTGATCCAGATGAAACTGTGCTAAGATCTCCTCTCAATATCTAAGGATGATAGAACAACTCCTTTTTAGTACTGCTTTATGCAGAAAAAACATGAAAGCCAACATGCTTGAAGTGTAGCTTGGTGCCCAGCAGTCCTATAGGCGTGAATAACTACACACTGAGCTTTTGCAGCAATCATAGTTCTGTTGTAAATATCACATCTTTCATTTTCCTTCTCCCTCCATTATATGGAGTCTTGCTTTTCAAACAAATAAGAAGAGGCTCCCTAATACTTTTCTTTTCCACTGTTGTATCTCAGACCACGGAAGTATGCACATACGTACACAGATAGGGTGAGACACAGCAGAGAAGAGCCCAAGGAGGAGATATACATACAATAATAATAAGCTGTAATCAGCTTTTCTCTTTCTGTGATATGATTGTGCATGGTGAGGATCACCTCTGCTTCTGAAAAAAAACCTGAATAATCTTAGCAAGTCCCTTACAGCATCTTCCTGAGGCAGACAACCCGTATTCACCTGAGGGGGAAATAGAGAGTTTAATAACTCGCCTAAAAATCTCACAGCAAAATAATTCTTGGAGAAATTCAGGAGGCTTTGTGGAGCCTACTTGAATGCCACCCCACACAAAGAAGTGCTCCCTCTTTCTCAGACTTACTCTCCCTGGGAATGGATAAGTGGCAATCATCAGATACATGCAACTTTTTTCATAATAGGTCTTGAAGTTGAGTGCAACTGAGCGATGGCACAGGCAGGCTTCCAGCAGGAAAAGGGAGGAGAGGGACAGGACGCCAGCAAGCCTTGCAATCTGCCACTTTGAAGCTGCGGTGACAATTGCATGATTAGCGAGCACAGGGATACCAAACGAGCCCAGTCTCTGCTCTGTTCTAAATGAAAAAGGTACGTTTATGAGCAGCTGGAATTGCAGGACCAGGTTGAGCTCAGTACAATTGCAGTGATATTAGTCCTTGTCGTCAGTTGTCTGCTCAGCCCGCTGATGAGTGTGAAGGATAAAACCGGAGTGAGCTCCTGCCAGCTCACTGTGCTGAGAGCTTGGCATTAATACATACATTTTTCCAGGGAACTTTGCGTATAGTTGAGCTGTCCAGTTCATTCACGTTGTCTGGAAACCAAGAGGAGAGGGCCCAGCTGCCCAGCTGCTCCAGGTGCCTGCAATGTAGGCCAGGGTATGCTTATGCAGGGGACTTGTGCATTTGCATAAGCGAAACACTAAAGACTGAGCACGTCTGGCACAGCATTGGCACTAAATACATGAGTGTTGCTGGGTTTTGGCCACGAGGTCTTAACAAAAGAGCAAGTGTATCTGTGAAATGCCAGCGAAGATCTGACACGCTGCGCCGTCGTATCACTTGCGTGCCCTCTAAAGAAGTGAAACATTCACATATCCACCTAACCCTTGAACTAGCAATTCCTGAAGAGCCTCACTGTAAAAACTGCTCCACTCATCTGCCTGCAAATTTCTTAAGCTTAAGAGGATAAAGCCATCTTAGCATCCCAAACAAGGAAAATGTCTCTGTTCTTTCATGTAGGTGTAGGTGAGGGACTCGGACCTCTCTAACATAATTCACAAATGTGAGCACTCATAGCCAAGCTAAAAAGCACCAGCCTCATGAAATGCACTTTTCTTGCCAGCTTTATTTCTCCTCTCTGAGCCGTACCTGCAACGGTAAGTGCTGAAGATTAGCTAATGCTGTGGTGGTACTTCTGGAAGCACTGCTTTTGGGAAAACAGCCTGCATACCCTGGGCTGATGTGTCTGCTCTGATTCTGAGCTTACTTAAACGTGAGTGAGTCAAGAAAGAGGAGTCAGTGCCTCAGGTCTGTTGTAAAAGTTGATTGGTCTTAGGCTTGTGGCTGTGTATTCGTGTGATTTGTAGCAGAAGAGGAGATGGTCCAGGACTAAGGCTCCATCACCTGCCTTGTTCAAATAAATAACAGTAACTGAATGTAAAGCTCTGCTAATTCCCCTATCTGCTCCCCTATATCATCTGTGCTGTTTTTGAGAGGAGATCTTTCATTGGAGAAGGTTCCTTTCTACCAGCTCATATGTGAGTAACAGCAGCTACACTTTCAGGAATTAATGAAGATGTAATACATCTCTAAGTACTGCAGGACCAAGTGAAGCTGCTGCTTGACAATTTTGTTACAGGTTTTCATAAATGTTTCTTTGGAGATGGGAATACCTGTCTTTGAAAGGAGATGCAGGTCTCTCCAGGGTACTGCAGAACTGTGTGTAAATCCTGGTATTCAGAAGTCCCTCTCTTCTGCTTCTGGCTTTAAAACCTGTAATGAATGAGATAGGCATGAGAGTAGTCACCCATCCTTTATCTGTGGTGTAATCCTGATTTCCATAGCGGGGTTTCCAGCATGAACTGGCACAATTTGATGTCTGCTTCTGATCATTTGGGATCTTGGCACCCAAGTCCTCCTAGTGTCCCTGAGAATCCCAGCACTGCTCTGTGAATCTGGAATATTTTGTTAATTAGCCCATTCTTCAATTTCAAGGCCAAATCCAGATTAAAATACTTCCTCATGGCTTCATCTGTTTTCCCCTTTGTGTCTTTGTTGCCTGCATTCAGAATACATGCACGGAGCTGCTCTGCTGCTTCCAGCCTGTGCTGGGAGAGACAGGCTGCTGGCTGGTACAGTTCTTCCGTTCAGTGTCCAGAGTTCATCAATAGGAGTTTGCTGGAAGAGGTCCAGCTGCTGAGTACACAGACCCACGCCTGCTCCTTCCTGTAGCTTCTGCACCCTGGTGTCTTTACATGAAATACAGCTTCACCGGGGCTTCTTGATCAGTGATGCAACTTTGTTATCAACATCATTGATTCCTAAACATGCAGGACGTGTCAATACAGCAGGGTCGTATACTTTCAGACAGAGTCCCTTTCCCACAGTCAGGCTGGTTTTCCTTCTTGGTTGTTTGAAGATAGTTCAGATATCGAAGTTCAGGACTCGACTCGATTTAACAGTAAACAGATACACCGTACGAGTGCTTCTCGGGAGGGGAGCGAGTGTGAAAGCATTTGGAAGATCAAAGCAGCATGACTCCCATCAGAGTCAATGGGGAACAAGCAGCTAAAATCTTACAAAATGCTTTCAAATTATCCTCCACCTTCGATTCCTCATCCTCACTGAAACCAGCTCCTGAAACGTTTTATTGAAAGTGTTCTTCTTGTCATTTCTTTGAAAGTGAAAGGAAGCTCAGAGGAACTGTAGGCTCAGGTTAGCAGCAAGATCGACTGCTTTTCACCTGAAGGCCAAATGGCACCTTGACTGCACTGCCATGTAACCCCATTAGCTGCAACAGGGCTGACAGGTTGAGAGCTAGAGCACATTTTGGCTTTCTCGTTGGTTATGGTGAGAAAAGACGATGTTTTTCTAATCTTATGCTGACCTTGAGCACATCTTAAGAACTGTCTTTGCTTTGATGACTATTAGCCCCAAACACATCACAGGCTAAATCCTATACATCTGGCCTGTTGTCTTCTGCATTGTAAGAGCCATAGACACAAGACAGACATTAGCTCTTACCACGTTTCTTACTGTCTCTTATAGTACATTTGCATTATGACAGCACCTACATCTCCCAACAGCACTGAGTCTCGATGACCAGGAACTGCAGTTCCCTATCAGAGTCTGTCTCGTGACAACCTGAACAGCTATGAATAAAACATTAATGACTGAATGAAATGAGCAGAAAACAAAACCTTTTATGAGGTCAAATGGCAGAGATTAAATAGAAACTGCGTCTCTTCAGTCCTCACCTGGACACCTATCCATTCCGTGAGTGTGGTTTTTGTTTCATAAATTTTTCTAGAATATGCCTGTGAGAGGAAATAGTTTCTGGCCTGGCTTTCCTATTTATGCTAAATGTATCTAGTTTCATGGTTTGGTTGATTATTCTCAAACCTTAGAGTAATGAGGCTTCATTTCTAGCCTCAGATAGCATTTGCACGTAGCATTCCCCAGCACTTTGTGACCATGGGAAAGCTGCGTAAACATTTCATTCCTTCATTTGCACAACGAGAATAATAATAACTGTACTATATAAATACGTATTTGTATGAAAAAATGCACACGCAGACACACGTTTAGATCATAAGCACTGAGACTTCACTATAATGTGCTTTAAAAGGTGGTGTTGTTGTTGGGAGACTTTTTTGCAAAATGCTGACACACAGTTTGAATATAAAATGTTCATCATCATCATCACCATTTTTGTTATTATTTTATTAGACTGCACAAAGAAAGAGACACGGAAATGAAACAGTATTGATCCACAGTAATTTAACTGGTCCTAAATCAGGCCTTTGTTTGGGTGTATGAGGAAAACAGGATGCCTATGCTCCCACCTTTTTAATATGTTTTTTCCTTGAATTTTCCTGATTTAATGAAATGCAATCAGTTTTCAGACAATGGCTTGCCTTGTGCATCAGAAGACTTCATGAGGCAATGTAAATTAACACCATTATTGCTATAAATACAGGTGAGAATAACATATTTAACATTTTATCACATCTTAGAAGGCGAGAAGAAAGTATGAAATAACATTTACTTTGTGCACTGCCAACTTATTTAGTTGCATTCTAGCAACACAAACTATGTTGCTACAAAGACTTAGTTCACTCCAGATCATCAGAAAGAGTGCTGAACACTGCAGTCTGCTTTTGTGCCCTGTCTAGAAGCTGAAAAGAGCTTTAAGTAGTGGCTTTCACATGGGTTGCATTGTTCTGTCTTTAGCGTGCAAAATATTTTTTTGCAGTGCAACAGGACAATGCTTTTGTTTTTGTGATCAGTATTGAATCTGAGGAACAAAGATGAAATGTTTGTTTCCCTTTTTACCCAGAAAACCCACATTTCTTGTAGATAATATGCATGGACTACAGACGGGAGAAGGTGTACATTACAAATCTGAATATATGACTTAAAAATGGCTGAAATCTTCAAACTGAGCTGAAAGGAACAATATGCCCAGCTATGGAAAACATTCCTGACAGTCATTTGTCTAAGCAGATCTTAAAAATTGTTGCAGATGGTAAGTCTGCTGTCTTCCAGTCCTCCATGATCCCTCGAGTTGAACAGTTTCTGATCTTCTCTAGTTCAGATCCTCTTCTTCACTGCTGTCACCAAGCCAGTCTTTCCCTATCCTGCACTTAATTGGTTTTATCCAACTTCATACTTTGCTCTTACCTTTCTTGAATTGCATCTATTTATTTCAGACAATTTTCTACGCTGTCAAGATCATTTTGAATTCTAATCCTGTTCTCTAAAGTACTTACAACACCTCCCAGCTTGGCATCATCTGCAAATTTAATGAAATTAATTAAATGAAAATTAAATGAAAGACTCCCATTGACTTCAAGGGGCATTGGAGTAAACCCAAGCTGTCTTGCAACTTTAAGAAGTGGTTCAAGTGAAATACACTTATTGCTTTACAGGCCGTTTTTGCGAGGGAAAAAGACAGATGCGTGCTGAATAATTCAGGGTCGTTGTTGCTGACTGAGAGAGATTTAACTAATTTGTCAAAATAATGACCTTTGTTCACAGTGGGGAGCAAGTGGTTTTGGATTATTTCTGTCCCCAGAGAGATGATGGAGGAGCCTGGGTTTAGCTCAGCACCACCGCCAGGTGCTTGTTTAGAGATGTGAAATGAAAGGTAACCATTAGTAGCCAGCGGTGTTTGCAGATGGTGGGACACATGTTAGAATGATGATGATATTTTTCTTTTAAGCCTGATGGAAACAGCGTCGCTACCCAGGCTGTGGAATACTTGAGAATGCCAGGATCACTGCCACCCTGTTCCCAGCTTTAGTCTTGCGTATCTGTGCATGCGCGCACACGCACCCCTTGATTTGTTGCAGTTTCCCCATTAAAAGGAAAATGATTGGCATTGAGAGCTTGACATCTTCCTTAAATGACTGCAAAGAGAGCATGTACCTAGCAGAGGGGGAAAGGACAGACAGCCCTGCCTGGAGCCTGGTTGATAACAAGCGAACTGCAGAGAGGAGCTTGTTAAAAACAAGTGTATCAGGCAGGGAACCCCCCAGCCATGCCAAGCTGCTGCAACTCATGCAAGCAAGGTCACAGTCTGACCTCCGTGTGTCACAGCTTACCAATGTGAGGGGTGATGAGCTCAGAGCCATGTGCCATTTTGCAGTCCAGCATGGAAACTCATTTCATAGAATCATTAAGGCTGGAAAAGCCCTCTGAGATGATCTAGTCCAACCGTCAACCCAACACCACCATGCCTACTAAACCATGTCTTGAAGTGCCACATCTACACATTTTCTGATTACCTCCAGGGATGGGGACTGCACCACCTCCCCGGGCAGCCGGTTCTAATGCCTCACCACTCTTTCAGTAAAGAAATTTTTCCTAATATCCAATCTTAACCTCCCCTGGCTCAACTTGAGGCCATTTCCTCTCATCCTATCGCTAGTTACTTGGGAGAAGAGACCAACACCCTCCTCATTGCAACCTCCTTTCAGGAAGTTGTAGAGAGCGATAAGGTCTCCCCTCAGCCTCCTCTTCTCCAAACTAAACAACCCCAGTTCCCTCAGCCGCTCCTCATAAGATTTTATCTTCAGTTGTCCAGAAACAGGCAACTGGAAAAAGAGAAGGTTGTGTTAGTGGGTCAAGTGAGAGCAGAAATCCCCTCATTGCTCAGCATCCTAGGCCACAACTCCAGTGGGGAAGTTCCATTCCCATTCCAATACAAACTTGCAGTCACTTTTACAGTGAGTGTTGTTTGGAAAATGTTCTCTGGCGTTTCTGTCCATGTTGGCTGATGCCAGCTTTCATCTGGCACTTGTGTTTTATGGCTGCTGCTCTGCTGTTGGAGCACCATCCTGGTTATATATGCATCTCTGCAAGTGATTTTTAGCTTAAAAAGGCATAGGTCTCTCTGAGAAATTTTTCGTGTTTTGCTGTTGCATTTTTCTCCAGTCACTGCAAGGTGTTGGCCAACTTTCCAGAGCCTGGCGTGCATGCATGAGTATATGTGTATTGCAACAGATTTTTCCTTTTTCTTCTAAGTGGTAATGTTGGATATCCGAATACTTGCCAGAGGAATAGAACTAGACTTTGCCTGTGCAAACTCCGTATCAGAAAGAGGGCTGAATCTTTAAGACTCTTGGAAATCATCCTATTACCAAGATGGAAATCTCTTTGTCCTTATAGCTCTCAAGCCTGCCATTGCTAAACATATTTCATCTCCTTTTCCCTATGTTGGAGTGACTGAAATGTAATTCCGTTGCTCAGGATGGTGTCTAAGTTGCACATATAATTTCAGCAGCATTTGGTCATTGTTCTATTAAATACCAGCTGAGACTTGGCTTAACTCGAGGAGTTGCCTGCAGATCTGTGCTTGTAGGACACTGAAGTCTGAGAGCACCGAAGAGTTCAAACTCCTCTCCTTTCATCTGGGCATTCTCTTCTCACTGCAGGGTCTTTTCATTCACTTCTCCTATGTGGCTCTCACCTCCTTTAAGTCTGTGGAATTCTGACCTCATACTTGGCTCAGGTCAGATCAGTTCTCAGTGGTGTCCCTAGATAAAATTTATGTATAACCCATTACTCTTTGGAAAGAAATTAGAAGAGCAGGACACTTCTTGTATGAGGGCAGAAGTGCTGGCCCTTTAGGGTAGGATCAAAGCTTACCAGAGTTAGAGAAAAGTCAGAGGTTTGGATGAAATCCTTGGGCAGAAATATTGTATCCTTAATGCTCCAAACGTTAAGGTTGTCCCATGAAGTAGAAAGTGCTACTGTCTCCACTTAATGGATGGAAAATGGCTCTACTAAAAACTGGATCCTTGAACATCCAGCCCAATTTGTTGCTGGAGGGTTAGAGATGTGACGTGCCTGTGATGTCTGTGGCATGCCATGGCCTATGGCACAGAGATGCCCAAGCTAGTGAGTCTACCCAATGCTGTACTCTATGGAGGAAGGTACGGAGCTAATTTACGTGGGCAAAGCACCATGCAAACATAACTCGTGCTGTCGGTGCTCAACTGGTTAGATACGTTGTAAAACTCCATAGCTCACCCAGCTTGAGGATTGGTGTGTCCATAGTCAACCCAGGCACGCCTTGCACACATGCATTTGGGAAGGCTTGGTAGAGGAGGCAACATAACTAGGTCTTCCTGGTTCCGTGTGACTGCCTTCGCCACTCTCCTGTCTTCCCTCCTTTACGGCTGCTCTTGTCAAGAACGCAGGTCAAACTTTATAATCCGTTTGCAGAAGTCAAAGTGCCATTTCTGAGTCTTCGGTAACCACCTGTCGCTGCAACACGAGTGACATAATTAGAACTGACAATCCCTGTCTAGAGATTTCTTGGAAGCTGGAAAAATGAGAATGTTGTCAAAAAAATAGCAATGCTTCCAGTCTGCAATGCAGTGATGGAGATGAAAGATGAGTGATTCCAAGGAGGCAGAGAACATATCAGCCCAGTGCCTTTTTCTAACTAGAAGTCTAAAAGGGTCTGTAAGGATTTACATTGCTCTTATAGCCTTAAAGAAAATGTATTTTAAGCTGGCTTCTCTATTTCTCTCTCTTTACCGGACCAAGCCAACAGCAAGTTTCATAGCAGTCATGCTTAAAGCCACAATAAGGGGGGCAATTTGCATCAGTTGATGCAGAATAATTGTTATATTTTATTCATCTTTTAGTTTTTTTAGTAATTTTCCATAAAATTATGAAAACTCTTTAAAAGAGGATCTTATTTTTTCTAACAGAGACAAAATACACGTAATTGGGGGCAGTGTTGAATCTTACTATGTTCTCAGTTCTGAGTAACGGATACAAATCTCAGAATATGATATGAATTTTTTGTTGCTGGACAGTGACTTCAGTGGCCTTTAGTGCTCACATTTCAGGGCAGGAACTAGTCAGCTGGAGAGGTAGGGATTTCTCTTCAGGGGTTGTTTAAAAGATCTATTTGTGCCAACTGTCATCTTGGCTGACACTTTGAGAATTGAGCTAAGGACCTCCTGGGTTAGGAGCTCAATCTGAAATAGGGGAGCTAAATCACATAGCTTGCCTAGCCGTGGGATCTTACACTGTCTGTGCAGCAAGGCGTGCGGAGGAGCTGCAACGCGCGGTACTCAGCACGTCACGCATGCTTCGCTTCCATCCCACCTACGCCCTCAAAAGCAGCATATATGTAATAGTCACTTGAATTTGCTCGTGAAGGAGAGCTCTCCTTTGCACTTGTACAATACATCAGAAATGACCTGGTAAGGATAGATGAGAAATGACTGGAAGTGTGTCTCAGGGTAATGAAGAGAAAAATAGGAGTTCTTTAGAAAGACAGGCTTGTTAACATAATTGTAATATATGTGATGGCAGTGCCAAAAAAGAAAACTCAACATAGCCAATGGAAATACTGTCCTGTGCGACTATTGCAGAGATTCAGAGAGTCCAATCCGTACATCTGCCTATGCAATTATACTGCATGGGTATCACCCAAAAAGAAAAAAGGTGCCACGGATAGTGAAGCCACAAGAAGCCACGAGGGTGGCAGCAGCGTGCATGCCAATCGCAAAAGCGTGGTGCCCCAACAGGTAGTGGGGTCAAGGGAACTCCTGGGTGTGGGACCAGCGTCTGCCCCGGTTTTGAATAACAGGGCGCTGTGGTAGGAGAGCCCCGCAGTTTTGGGATTCATTTCTTGGCTGGGTCACAAATGTTCTGTGAAGCCTTAGGCACGTGATTTGACCTCTGTGCGATTCAGTTCTTTGTCTCAAACAAACAGTAAATTAAAGATTGTTTTCCTGCCTTGGTTAGATGCCGTAAGAGCTTTATGAAGGGAACATGACTGGCTGGGTATCAGGGCTCTCATCTCTGTGACTATAAAGTGCTGTTACAATATGTTAATGAAACATTTTTAAGAGGAAGAAGTGTTTGGATTTGGTGATTATCAAAGGGGAATGATCTCCACGTTGCAGAAACCATGCCTCACCACGAAGTAACCTGTTGCAAGGCCACAGCAAACCAAGATGTGGGATCCTCAGTGGTGGATCCCTGGTACGCTCACCCCAAACAGGGAGGGAGAGTTCAGAGAGGTGTTCCTCTGGGACAAACCAAGGGCTCGAGCACGCATGAAAGAGAAGTTTCCCCAATTAGGGAAGACTTAGTAAACAGTCGGTGTTATAGTCCAGTTGTGCTACCAGCACATGTCCAGCTTACGAGACAAGGGTGAGCCCTGGTCTCCGTGGGAGGACAAGCCCACAGCTTGCTGCAGTAAGAAGGGACATTCTGGGAGGCTGCCCTCTCCCTGGGTGGCACAGATGAGAAACCTCTTTTTCATGCAGGGAAATCTTTTCTTAAAAGGACCTTTTGCTTTTGTGCAGAACGACCACCATTCGAGTGAAACATTTCTTTTAGCGTGGATCTTCCAGCCATATGTTTGTTGTTCTAGCAGGCAACTGAGAATGACTTGCATGCTTTCTGTGGTCAGCATATGAGGACATAAAGCACACACCTGGTAAACTCATGCCAATATAGATTTGTTGCTTAATATAGTACAAAGCGGTGTAAAATCGATAAATATTATGGTAGTCGATAGAAATATTTTTGGCCATTTGTGAATGAAAGCAATACATTGAAAAATGCCTTCAGCTGAATTGCATGCTGGATCGCTTGTGGAACAGAAAGGCGTTGGCAGAGATTTTAGATTCCTATGGACAAGGGAAGAATGCAGTATCCTGGACATGACAACTAGAAGTTTTGCTAATCTCGTTTTACCGTCGTGATAACTATAGACAAAATCAACGTTACTGACTGGAGGTTAATGCTGCTGGTTGTTTAGTTTCACAGTCTGGGTCTGAAATCGATGTGTCCGTGCGCTGTTGGGAGCGCTCCAGCCCCAGCGTGCTGGGAAAGCCGGGCAGCAATGGGACTGCTCCGCACCGGCACTGCCAGTG
>VZTL01095041.1:0-11951 GCA_013400535.1 Scopus umbretta | reverse complement strand
ATTCATAGTACAGTCATATGTCATAGAAGTGTTAGTAGATCACTCCAACCACAGCTTCCTTTCCAATTTTTAAAAATTTGACAAGAATTGGAAGGTAATGCTACATAAACACCATATTCTTGGATTTCCAAGTCAGTTGTTTCACCAAATTATTAGGCAGCTCTAAGGTAAATGCTACATTCTTACTTAACAGACAGTATTTAGGGGGACAATGCATGACAACCATTTGTAATGAAAAACTAGTGGTTTTCTCACTTTCATTGGACTTAACAGCCTGTCACTAACCATGATGCACTGAAATGTTATATGTACAGCATTTACTGAGCTATACAGTTGATGTTTTGGCAACTATTGGCTCTGCTCCAAAGCCCACAGAATGACCAGGGAGAAACTGCACAACAAAAAGCCGCTGCGTTCTGTTACATAACCTAAACATATTAGACTTACATCATTAGCAGCATGTAAGAACCATTCTTTAGCCGTTTCTGCGTTGGTGATCGTTTCTTGGGTGGTGAAAGTCTGCACGTTGTAAAACAAGGAAGTATGTAAAACACTCTACTTAAAAGTGAAGCAAGTTCAGGCTGCTAAAACATCATATGTTCCAGATAATCAGAGCAGTGCGATTCTAGATGTTCATAATAGACAGGTGCTGCCAGATTTCAGCAAAAAAGCAAGTTTATCAATCCAGTAAACATTATTGTTGCTAGATTTACCTATCTAGTTTTAAACTAGTATATATCTGGAACTAGAATAATTATTCCCCATTGCCTACCTTCATTCCCCAAAACTGTTATGCAAAACCTTGAAACTAAGATTGTCTAACTTAAGTCTTTCACTAAATAGGAAGTTTTACCATTCAACAAAAAAGGAACTAATTGAGCATCAAAACAGGATAGCCTAGCTGAATTGTCCTCTGGTTCTTCAATTCCTAATTTTTCCACATAGGAACACTCATTTCTGCTAAGATTCTTGCCATAATTTTGTTTTGCTGATTAGAGGAAAACATTTTCCTGCTTCATGAAGTGTGCACAGAAGTTCAGTCATGCAGTTTTGCAAATATCTGCAACCATTCTGATTTACTCAACCATCAAAATTTAGCTTCAAGGGTGAACACTAGATTCAACCTACTCTCACCCATCTCCAGAAATATTTCATTACGAAACACAAGCCTGTTACAGAAAACAAAAAAAATGCCATTCATCCTCTTCCAAATATATCCAATTATCTAACTACAGTCTGGCAAACAGAAATTGAAGCATTACTTTTTCAATTTGGCAGTCTTCTAAGGCTTTGAACCGTGATCCTTGAACTCAATTATTCAAAGAGACCATTAGTATTACTTTGTAAAGTTTCCTTATTACTCCATAAGTTGTTGCTCAGCTGCAGTATTGCCAAGATAAGATAATGAGCACCACCATAGAGCATGGCCAGCATTACACACATGTTCATTTGTTGCAGATTCTGTCAACAGCAAAAAGGTTCCACTGTGCTTTACAAATTAAAGCAACCCAAGTTACATAACTATGAAGTTTGTCTTCATCAGTTTCCTCTGCTAAGACAGCATTCCTCAAAGGAAGATGGCAGCTAGCAATTATGTTTACAGAGTAAGTTATTAGCAAGGCAAGACTTAAAAGGCAGCTATTAAGTCTGTATTCAGAAATAAGTGTCATCTTATAAACTACCAGCAGAATACCTTTACTTCTTTGTAAGTAAAGCTTAGTATTTATAGTCCTCAAAGAAATTAGTATTTAAGTTATTTATGTGAAGATATTTTGTCACTACACTAAAACAGAATGAAGATTCTCAAGCTACCTGCAATTCATTAATGCAAAACACAGAACACTTAACAAGTAACACTATACTTAAGATGAAGGACCAAAAGTAACCTTAAATAAACATAAGGAATGAGACAACAAGATCATGAATTTCAAGGAAATAACCACATAGGATCCTACATTCCACCCACAGAGAAGTACAATAAAATAAAATTTTGTAAATAAAGCTTAGACTTGCATTGACTGAGAAATACACCCTAGACAACATGAAATTGCTCATGTGTCTTACTTGTTTAGGTTAAGTAATTTTCAGCACTTGACTTCTGGATCCCTAAGCATTTCAGTAGCTACACATGCTTGCACTGCAAGTTCAGGATGAATCACATCAGGTCTGTTTAGAAATAATCCGCACTAGAAGTCCCTGATCAAGATCTTCCTGCAGACAGATCTCTATTCGGACTGAATCCTTCACAGTTAGAGAAAGTCACACCCCAGTGCTTGTATTAGACATACCTTTGATGCAATGATGAAGAGCGTAGTGTCTGGTTTAAGCTCAGCCAAGGTTTTGGCTATATGAGTCCCATCAATGTTGGATACAAACCAAACACGAGGGCCTCCCTTGGAATATGGTTTCAGGGCTTCAGTTACCATCAGAGGGCCCTAAAGAAAAGCAACAATTAGATTTTATCTTCGCTGCAAGCATCTATATGCACAAAAAGATGTGGAAGATGCATAGAAGTCAGGTGCTTACCAAGTCAGAGCCACCAATCCCAATATTGACCACATCAGTGATTGCCTTTCCAGTGTAGCCTTTCCATTCACCACTACGGACTCTCTGTGGCAAGAGAAAACAATATTTCTATGACTATTTTATAATTCTACTAAAGTTAGTGATTCTAACACTAGAAATAAGTTGTTTTTTCAGGCATTGTTGTAGAAAGTCTCCAAAGACAACTTTCAAGATTCTAGACTTTAAAGCCTACACTCGGGCATAACCAAATGTCAGGCTAAGAAGGTAGCTTTAAGATGACATTTCATTAAGTGTTGGAAGTCTACTTCACATATTTAAAAACACTGCAAGATCAAACTCTCCTTCTGTGTGGACTGCTACAGCATTTACAGAGCATTGGCAAATGCGAGAAAATAATCAAGCTAAATGAAGAAATCTTGGGCATTAAACTATTTGTGACAGATATTTGAACCTGATAGGGTTCTTTAAGTGTCTTTGATTAGAAGCAACTTAACTAACTAAACTGGAAGTTATTAAAATACAAATAAATCCATGGAGATAGAGATTTATTGGCAAAACGAACATTCAAAAAGGTTTTCTATTGCATGTATGTTTTACATTAAGATTTCTTTCTGGGCTTCACCTTAACAGCACATAGTACAGGTTTCTACTCTATTCCTGCTGTTTTCTCAGTTATTTAGAATTTGGACAAACAAGATTACAATCATCAAGTAATATCAAAACACTGCATTGAATTTTGTCCACCTGTTCATATGGTCATATGTACCACCTATGCATTAAATCACAAAAGGAACCTTTCTAGCCTCATGCATGCTTCCACTTACATTCCCCAATTCTAAAGCAGTTTTTCTACAACAAATCACCTGGTTACACCGATAATAATCCTTCTTCTCTACAGATGTTTAAGTTCTATTTTTTTCTTTTTCCAAACAGAAAATCCATCTTTAGCATACACCATTCCTGTATCCTGTAGATGATGTTGCCACAGTTTTAAAATCCCATCTGTCTTAGTGAGTTGACTGTAACAAGCATCTTTCTTAATCTTTCCAAGGGAACTGCTTAACATGATTTTTATTTTGCAGGGAAGATACATCTGCATGGAAAGTGATATTCACAGACTCTGATGATTGAAACAATCTAGCAATAAGAGTTCTCACTTGGTGCCACCCTCTTTGTTTTGCACTACCAAAATCTTAATCCGCTAAAAACTCTACAGTGGAAAACAGACCATTGAATTTCTGTGGCCATTCATTTCTTACATTATCTGAAGAAGCTACCAAATTCAGACCAATTAGTGTCAGTTATTGTAGTTTTGGCATTTATCCATTAGGAACTGCACATAATCCAGGCTCATTTTGTATAGGTGAACAAGTATGAGTTGGCAGTGATACTGGCCACTACCACCTGGATAAGACTCGCAATATCAGTGAAGCAGGTCCAGCTTCTCCAGCCATGTTTGAAATGCACTAAAACTATTCTGTGAGCTTTTACTGATGAGTTTTATCACATATGAATTTGACTTCATTAGAGTGCTCTATGAAGTTATTCAGAGCATTTCCTCAATAGATCTGACAGATACCTATGTTTTAAAGGTGTACAGAATCAAAGAACAATTAATGATATTTGAAGATAACTGTTAACTGCTATATTTAAATAGGGAACAAAAAACTTCCATGCTGCAAAAGCTGCAAGCAGAATAGAATCAAAGGAAGCTGACCTAAAACCAGAAGATCTTTAAGAAACTATTTAAGTAGAGCATAATCAAATTGCAAGTGAGCTGGGAGCTTCTACCTCTCTCCTGATTTTACACAGTTTTTAAGAGGCAGTTTCTACTTGACAGAGCCAAGTAGCTGAAAAAAATTAACAAGTAGAAATGAGGCAATATTTGAACACACTTAATAATTTACAAGACTTCTGAAGTAAATGCAAGATTACTGCTACAAAAGCAAGATCTAGGGAGCCCATTAAATTAAAAATCCAACTAGGAACAGAGGGAGAAAAGCAAATCATACTAAAAGCAGTTCTAACTCCATGCTGGAGCCAGAACTATTATAAACCTCAAACAAGGGCACAATAATTCATGTGAAGCAGCCTACAATCAATGCTTCACAATACACATATAAGAATCTGACTGAGTATAGAATAGATATATAAAAATAAGCTATGGTGATACTTTGTACCTGGCAGAAGTGTTTCATTTTGTCCAACACTTTGTTTACTTCTGGAACAACATCCTTCCCATCTACAAGTATTGGCACATTGGAACGATTTCTCAGAGCAATATGAAGCACAGCTCGGTTCTGAAACAAAAAGGAAAAATAATTGTTGAAGCTATTTCCAAATTATATACAGGGGCCTCAGGTGCATCATCCAGAAGGTAGTACAATCTTCAAGACTTAAAAATCCTTTAGCTTAACTGGAATTAGTAGAGCAGTACTTTGTGTGTGTGAATATATACACACTCTCTACCACCTACCTAAGTCACCCTCTCACTTCACAGAATCAGTGCAGAAGACTTAGAAAAGCATAATACGCAAAGTAAGCAAATAACTTACTTGTTTACTTTGAAAAGAAAGCTCAAAAATCCCTTGAAGAAGCATTTAATGATTGAGGTTCAGAATTCAGCAATATTCAGTACTCTGTGATCTTTATTTTGGTATGCTTCAGGTACACAAGGATGAAGCTATTTCCTATTAATGACGATACTAAAAATCAATTATAACAAGCAGCCAAAGTTATTTTCTCTGGCATTTTCTCAATTATCCCAGATAGTCCATTTCATATAGGAAGAGACAAATCTGTATTTAAACATTTGACAAAAAGGGAATACTATAGCCACATTATTCTATCCACCGCTCACAAGTAAATGTTCCCTGAATACTTGCACCCCAGATATGTTGGTGGTAGTTGTGTTATGAGGAAAAAAAATCTGTTAGCATGCACCGTATTATATTAATTCTCCAGTTATACACAAGTCAAAGCATTGAAGTCTGCCCTGTGATTTGCCTGTTCAGGAGCTTAACAGCTTTAGGCTAGAATGAAGGAGCTAGTCAATACTAATGAACAAATTAAAAAATTCATCTGCTTTACCTCATTGTTCCTCGCTACAATGAGAGGCCTTGTGAGACAAAGACAACACAGCCAATATGAACTGCCAAATTATGATTTAAATACCAAATGCTAATTCAAAAATCATTGAGTTTGTGGTTACTGGCTTGGAATATGAAAAAGGTCTTTCAGTTGCTAATTATTAAAGTGCACCCACTGAAGTTTGGGGAGGAGGCAATTTTTTTTACAATACTTGAAGATGGAATGGTATTATTTGGTAAATACTGTTCACTACCAGGCTTGAAGGAAGCTTTATCTTGATCAAGAGAAGCAGTCAAGTTTGACCTGATGTCTACTGTTAAAGAGAAGTATTTTCTAAATATCAGGTGGGCTATGAAGACTGTCCCCACAATGAGTGGTCAGATGCGAGTTGCCTTGTAATGCACTGTCTTTGTGCCATATCAAGCTGCAAGTTTTAACTCATCTGGGACAAACACCTGGCAATGACACACTTGGGTGCACTATAACGAATTTCTTCATAAGCACACACCATGTAGCCAATGCCTGCAGCACCAAATACAGACAAGTCTTAAATAGTTAAGACTAATAGCTAAAAAATGTTCTATATCAGAATAAGAGTAGTGGACAAGTCAATTCTTGCCATTAAGCAGCTCCCTTCTGTCTTATTGCTTTAGATTTATTCAGTCATGCTGTTTGACAGCATCCTGTTTTTAAGGTCTCATGATAATTTCACATTGTCCACATGATCATATTCCAGAGCCAAACCAACTTGATTTGATATTCTACACAAACAGAAAAAAATTAAGCAAACCAAATCTAATTCCAAGTCAACTTCTGACTGTAAATGAAAAACAGCTTGATAATGAAAAAAGACGTTCCTACACTCATCATGCAGGTAATTGCTACATAAAGTTGCCATATCAAGACAGTAGCAAAATAGGGAGCTAGAAGAAGCCAAATTAATACATTGATACAGAAGAAAGAGGAACCATTTCTCCAGTGAAGCTTTATCTGTTTCTGTCTGTGCACTTTTACATACATGTAGCATTCACAAACAATATGATGTCCAACTGCTGCATTATTTTAAGCAAACAGCTTGTGCAACAGCTACATCAGTCAACAATCAAGTCAAAGGAAATACTGATTTCAGATCTACAAAGAGAGGAAGATGCTCACCCTCTTACTGAAATAGGTGGCTGATTTCCCAAGATTTTTTTTTATAGTCTCTACTGTTAAGTGTACCAAAAGATAAGTAGCATCAACAACCCAAAGCAGAAAGTCTTATACAATCCTCACTAAAACTTTGTAGGCTGTTTGCTAAGCTTTATGAACACTGATGTTAGGCAAAAGCATGTAAGGGACACCTGGAATGCAATACTCTGCTCCATGCCCTTTCCAAGATCTAACTTATCTACAAAACTAACTTAGCTACAAAAAAGAGAAGACAAGAAAAAGAATATACCACCAAAATTTATAAAAAAAAGTTAAGATATGTGTTGAAGGGAGGGTCAAATAGCTTCATTCACACACATTTTCTTCTGTCTTTTTGTCAGAGCTGTAAATATTTCTCACGTCAGTAGTGCAGCAAACATTACAAGCACTCAGCATTCCAGAGTAGCAATTAGAGAAAGTTTTTTCAAGACTTCTTACACAGATGTATGCACATCGTAACATAGAGGCACAACTGAGGGGGGAAAAAACGTGGTCAGAAATAGCCTTACCTCTGTGAAGTTGATCTTCTCTCCACTGAACATGCGCTCTCTGGCACTTTCCACACCCCTTGACTTTGCCTGAGAAATGTAAAAATAGATTCCTCTTAAAAATAGTAGGAAGTCAACATGCACTACAAAGGTCCAGCTGCATTAAAGAGTGTGAACATTTACCACATAAGACAATAAACAAAAATTGTGATATTAGAAGACCCACTAGATTCTAGCTTAAAAAATGATTCTCCTATTTTAAAGCAAGTATTTTTAGGCAGGCTGTTTATTTCCTTAAGAAGTTACAGTAACATGTGGTGAACGACCAAGAAGCAATGAATCCATCTTAATTACTCAGTTTCATCTTGTCATACTGCTACAGGATTCATTAATGATTCTTTGTACCAGCTTAGAATTTTTAATTTATTTTTTTTTTAAAACCAAAAAGCAGCAAAAGTAATTTTGCTATGGCTATTTTTGCTAGTTCTTCCCTTCAGGGATCTGTGTCCTACCTGGTCTATGCCTTTGGCTGAACCAACAGCTAAGGAAGGGTTGTAAATATGCCAAATTCAAGTTAATGACACAAACTTCTTTCTTAAAATACACCCAACTGCAGTGAGTCTCAAAACTAAGACTGCATGACATATGAGGTATTGTTTCAATTGCAGGTATAGAAGGCATCATATTCTCTTAAAACTTTATATGAATCTCTCTCATTTTACAGCAGACCTCAATAACAGTGCCATATGCCAGTTGGTCTGTTACACAGACATAAGTCTTCTCAGTGAGCACAAGAAACAGATCTGCACATTGAAAAGTAGCCTCGTACCTTGGGGCTAAAGGACAATGCAAGACTTTGAACAGCACCAAGATTCGTAAACAGATGCCTTTTAACTTTGACAGTCTCTCGAATTTAGAGCTAAATGTATATAGGCAATGCTAGAATAATCAGTTGCAGGTAAAAGTTAATAAACCAAATAACTGTTAAAGTTAATTCAACATTTTAGACTTACCAGTTCCATCAGCATTTTCATCACCTCTTCTGTAACAAGGTTCTTTGAATAATCCAGTAAGATATCCCCATGATCAGTGTTCACAGTCAAGCTGTCAAAACAAACAGGTGGTTTAATTGCATGTTCCTGAAGAGTGACTATTTTAAGCAAGACAACGATAACTCCTCTACAGATTACAAAATAATTGGAAACCTAATTATACTAAGTTAGTAAAGGTGACCTGAGGCACCAGTTTGCCCCACAAGTTCATAAAATTACTTAACTCAGGTGTTGTTTTAATTGAAGACCGTGGTTTTCAACAAGTTAAATTAGTGTCCACTTTACTTGTGAAAGTCCAAATACAATGAAGTATATTTAATGCACAGTTAGACAATCATATTCTATTTTCACTGAGCCACTAGCATTCTCCTGCAACAATTAACTTTTTCCTAATATATCATAGGTAAAAAGCTTACCACATTCTTTTGTTGCTAAAAAATTAAACTGTCTTCCTACAGGTCATTTCAACACACACATTCTTTTATATGGAGACTTGAACAAGCCTGATTTAAAAATCTATACAACTTCATGTACAGGAACATTCTGTCAATTACTATGCAGAATTAAACCCCATTTGTACATGGTGTAGTCTCACTGTCCTCACTGACTCAGTGGAAGTCTCTAAATTATTTAGCTAATCCTCATCTGAAAGCTATAGCCTAACACTTCAAAATACAAGCACTAAGAGGTTTACATTTGAGAAGAAACACATTAGTAGTAATCAAATAGAAATCCAGTGAACCCATTTATATTTACACTAGCCTTGAACCTATGTGGTAAGTTCTACAGTCTCTCTAGTCCTTTGCAGCAGTTTTCTACCCATTTCTTCCTCACACTAATTTACAGCCAAATATACACATTTAAACTAAACTGAAGAATAAGAGTTCTGTAAGTAATTCAGTAGGCCTTCTATAAAAGCACAGAAGGCCTTTTATACCTTACTCTCACTCTTACTCCATGTGCACAAGCCACAGGAAATTGCATACATCTAAACTCTCAATATTTCCCCATTGTTCATTATCTTCCCTGCTTTTTCTTTCCCAATACTTGAGCACAGAAATATGCACTGTTATTTTAGCGACCACATATGCCAGAGACTTCACAGGGACAAACCATGGCACAATTACTATTCCAAACAGATATAATATGACAGAACAGGCAACATTCTGCAAAGGAAGAATGAAGCTGCACTTGCAATAACTAAGAATCAGCAAGGCCTAGACATTTGGCTGGGCTCACTAACCTGAGAACAAAAAAAACAGTAACATGTCCTTTTTCTGGTCTGAAAATACAAGAGACACTACATAAGGAAAGAAAGGTGTCTTCAAGCACAGTCTTAGAGTGTTTCTTTTATAAGCAAGAATATGAGGCAAGTAAGGAAAACCAGCATCAATGCTGTTAATTATCCTTCTCTTCAGTGGGCTGCAAACAGTAATCCAGAAACCCTGACTATCCAGCACAAGGATACCTGGAATATAACTAGCTAAAGGAAGGACTGATACCTCTCACCTATCAAATTTGCTATTTATTGATACAGTACAGAAGAAAAATAAGAATAAATCCTGCAAGTCTTTGAGATTTGATGCAACTTATTTACATATAGCTCTCAGTTTTGAACATATTCTACTAAAGATACCGCAAGGCCATTACTACACTAACACTTCTTCAGTTTAGAGAAGCAGAACTCTTAAAATTCTCATCTACAGTTTAGTATAGAAGGATAGTCTTTCCCAGTGTTCTACTCCATGAACAAGAAATCCTTACAATCTTTTCTTGATGTTTACCTGACATATGCCTTACTTCCACAATTCATTGTTATTTAACTTACACCAATAAATAAATAAATAAATAAATAAAATCAATCTCACTAGACCTAGAAGGCAAAGTATCCCATGAAATCCTGGCTGGATTCAATTCACTACTCATTTGAAGAAACTGCAGAAAGATGGCATCCCAAGACATTTCATACAAAAAAAGCAAGCCATGGCTACCAGATCTAACTTCCCACACACAAGGTGGAACAGACAGCATGCAATGTAATGTCATCTTAAACCCTTACACCAAAAGATCCACCCTTTACTTTAACAGAAGCCCAAAACCCTGCAGCTCAGCTGCATTCTGCTACACTACCCATTCTGCAATGCAGCAGCTAATGGTAACGCTGCCCAGGTGGAACAAGAGCCTTGTCACGTAAGCCACATCCACATTTAAGTGATGCAGCCCTTAATCAGAAGGTCACCTGCAGCATCTCAGAATGATTTTATCTCCCATCTAAACACAAACTAAAGCAGCCGTATGCAACCCCTAAATGTATTACACATGGATTCCCTGGTGGCATGTTTTCCATTTAGATTGGAAGCTCTTTCTGATCCTTTGCAGTGGACAAGCCAACTAGCAGGACTGTAATACTAGTGCTTTATCTCTTGCACTAGCTATTTGCATCAAGAGTACCTTAATCATCATTCAGGTATCTACTACCTGAGTTTTAGGATGGCTGCATCATATCACTTCTAACCCCTTCTAAACTAGTAGAGTTTTTCCTCTTGAACAACCCATGCTGTTAAGACCAACTGTTCCTACCAGACCCTATATTTAAGTGACAAAGAAAGCCAAAGGTGCACCCTACAGGTTTGACTACACTCCCTATCAGGAAAACAGGATATACAAATTCCAAGGAAGAAAAAAGTAAAAAAGGAAGAAAGGATCTTGTATCTATATTCTGTAGGACACAATCAGTGACTGTAAGGTTGTTATAATAACATTAAATAGATACTTGTCTCAGAGACAAAATATTCAGATTAAAAATTATTCACACAAGTCCAAAATTTCTGGCTCATAAAGTGGCAATCAGATAAGTATACAAGCAGATCTGTCAAACTAACCCAGGCTGTCAGTTCCACAATTGTATTTTGCTATGGGAATGTTCTCCTGGTAGTCTATAATGCATTGGTTTATCAGGAAACAGGACTCAAATAACAAAAAAAGGGATTAAGATCAAGTAAACTTCAACTATTTCCTATCCTCATGGGCAGCACAAAAGGACATTAAGTTAGGCAGCTATTTGAAACAGATAACCTTGGTAAAGAACTTTTCACAAAAAAATGATAAACACATTCTAGGAGGCACACTGACTCCTTTCAGCATGGAGAAAACGTGTTAGAGATGGGTATGTGTGCCTGAAGCAACAGTTGTCAAATACCTTCTGCTCAGTTAATGGCACACAGTGACAGTGTAACAACCAAAATAAGTCTAACTATATTACACATTCACAAGAGCAATTAACGCAGACTATTTGAGATTGAGAGAATCTATTTTATGGTTAAAGTAGCTTCAATAATATTAAAGTGACAGCAAATGAGATCAAGATGCAGTGCTATCCCCAGTAAGAGTACTTGCTCAAGCCATTCAGGGAGGAACCTTATAAGAAACCTCTTGATTATACCTTTTGATTTATTTAGCTAGTTTGTTTCAGCTTTCCTTTGTTCCAAGGGTGTTACCAATTCAGTCTCTTGCTATATACTGGAGATAAGGGAAACTTGCAGTCAGAACCAGCTCTATTAGAGAAGAGTTAGTAGATTTGTATAAGATGTCCTGGTTTCAGCTT
>VZTL01095034.1:0-14276 GCA_013400535.1 Scopus umbretta | reverse complement strand
CTATGATTCTATGATTATCATTGCTGTGGAAGCATCACCTTGTGTGATCAGAGGAAAGTAGCAAACACAAGTGCAGATTACAAGTTGCGTATGTGGTACTTCCATTCCCTTTGATGAAAACTGAGTGTGCTTATCACAGGAAAGACTCTAACCTAGCATTAGGGGACTGTGAGGATGCATTTAAAAGGAAAAGCTAGAAGAGATAATCAGCAATTACCATGATAGATATTACAAACACAAATTACACTGTTGAGAGTTATATGAAGTATTACATATCTTACACATGGGCTAAATTAAAGGAAAAAAATCCTTTGGCTATAGTTCTGGAAAATTTCCGTAGAGCTTCTTTGATCACATGAGGTCATGTGTGTAAGTAACTGTTCTGTAATGTTGATAAAAGGTCTGAGAAATGTTTGCACAGGAAACTTTCATTTTATTATTTTCCAAATCCTGAGTGCTTAGCTTAAATAACTTAAATTTCATTTTACTTGTAAATGTAAATATTTTTCTAGATTATTGTTAAAAAAAAAGTTTAAAATCTATCATATGAGATTTAAGAGAGAACATCGTAAAGGTATGGTCTTCCCTCTGGCCTGGCTTTCCAGTTGAGTGAGTATTTGAACCTGTCTTTCCATACTTTTCTGGTACTACAGATTGGTTCCAGCTGTTAACCGGCACAGAGCTGGCTCAGATGTGCTCTTGGAGACTAACAATCTAGTTCAACAATGAGCTATAGGATTCGCACTGTAATCAACATTTTTGAGAAATTTTCTTGAAAAAGTCATAATAACTCTCTATTCAATATGTATGAATTGTGACTTTTTTGGAAGGCTGAGCAATATTTTGAAAGTGTGCTAAGTTAAAATGGCCTTTTCCAGAGACAGTTTATGTCATATAATTGCATTAAAAAAATCCCCAGTGCAAATTTCAAGGCCTTCCAAGGAGGCATGTCTCAAAGAAAAACTTGTAAGAATTTGTTAATGTGGGAAAACCAAAATCCTGTCCTTCAGTCTCATTCCTGGAAATGCCTAGCTGTTCTGCATGAAATCAAAATGAAAGTGGTTGATAGAAACATGGGAAATTTTAGTACAGGTTGTAGAGTTCGATAAAATTTAAAAAGTCATGGGGTACCAGCTGAGTTTGTATCATGCTTTAATTACCTTTTCATTTGTAAGATATGTAGTTGCGTCGTCTCATACAATTCTGACATCTTCCAGCCATTAAATTGCATTCTTGCCTGTGGCTCCTGGGGTCTGTTAAACATAGAGTATGAAGTGGCATTGGTTCCACTCACTTGTTTTTCATTATCCCTTAGAAATTGAAAGTTGTTCCCAAAGAAGAATGAAGGTCAAATTGTTTAATTAAAAGAAGATTTGATTTTTTTTTTAAATAGGGATGGAGACCGAGAACAGTCTGCAAGACATATTGAGCTCCAAAGAGTTTCAGTTTAATCTAGTTTAGATTTAATTTAGCTTTAATTGCCCTGAATTCCAAACTTATCTTGCAAGTCTAGAAAGTACTTTATTTTTCTTCTTGTCTCTTTTAGCTTCCTAACATTACAATTCTCTAGTTCTCTTTTATCACATAAATCTCGCATACGCTATTGGTAGCTCAGGTGTCTGTATTCTTTGTGCTTTCATTGAAGGTATTCATTGGGAGTCTGTGATTCTTTTTTTAATGCCAAAGATAGGGCACAATATTTGTCACTTCAGTCAAACTGAAAAGATAGTATTAGAATTTGAACAATACATTGTTGGATCGTGCATGCTATTTGGGAAGAAATGTACAGTATCTCTTCTCTCTATGCTAATGGTTGTTTCTGTCCTTTATAACAACTTCTTCTCCAGCTCTGCCTGAAAACAATTTTTATTGTATTTTTTTTAAGAAAAGCATTTCAAATATCTCTTTGTTGTGCCTTACACCTTAATTAGCCTAAAATGTCAAGGTGCCAAAGTGTTAGTTTGCATGTCACTTGCTTCTTACTATTGTAGCACAAAAATCAAGCTCAGTTTCTACAGCAACAGGAATATGTTTTTAGTAGTATTCTCTTGTTATATGGTTCTAGCATTTACATATTTTAATATAATATGTAAGTGTAAATAGTACAAAGGCTTTTTTTTTTTACCAAGGTGTTGAAGGGCTGGGTTCCTGAAAATACATGTTGGACTTTTTTTCACATGGTTCAGTAAGACGTTATTACCTTTTGCTTGCCTTCTTTCTGTGGGGGAGGTTGGAAAGGATAATGCAAACTGTAAAAAACTCGCACAGTATCATTCATTCCAAGGGGTGATGTGTCAATGGTAGTTTGCTGTGGAGTTTTTTTTTAAGAAGAAGATGAAAGACAGACAGACGTTTGATGAAACAGTTAATGAAAAAGAATGATCCTTGGAACAGTTGATAAAACAACTGCCAAAGGGACATGTCCTATTGATGGATGGTTTATCTCTTTCAAGTAAGCTATATTGCAGGTAATAAAGACTGGCAAACAGTAATGGCCATCTAAACAAAAGGTTTAGAAATCACCGTGCCTCTGGTTAACCTTAACAGAACAGTATTTGCTTGATTTTGACAGAATCTCATTATGGGTAAACAAAGATCTTTCAGGGAAAATCACTTTTATGTAATGAAAGTTTTTTTGGGGTCAGGGTGTTTAAATTCTGATAGTTCTGGTAAATAAAGTCTAATTAATTTTTTCCCCAGCATTTCTATTGTTCCTGAAATCCAGCTATGGCAATGGTCAAATAGAATGATTGGAAAAAATTGGATGAACATGTTTTTTCTTTAAGATTAATGAAGGAAAATGGAACAAAAATTATCTGCAGGAAAGCATGATAAATTTGCAGAAAAAATCACCTGCAGGGTTTTTCTTTTTCCTCAGATTACTTCTTTTTTTTTTTTTTTTTTTTTAACTTGCTGATACAAATACTTCAAAAATGTAAGGACAGACACATTCTGTTGTTCTTAAAAATTCTCAAAGGAAATCAATGACACATTGGACCAGCAAAAAACTCTGCCCCAGACTTTTCCCCCTAGGCATATAATACACTATAAAGAGAATATCTATGGAAAAAGTGGATGTGTGATGTTTTACTTCTGTGTTTTCTGTGCTTGTTATTTGGATGCTGGGCACGTTTCAGTCATTGTTTTTGTCTGCTACGGTCCAAGTTTCAGGTCCTGGATGTGTTATAATTGTAGAAGTCTTCCTAGGCAACCCATGCCTAGCTTGGAAAGTAAGTTGTTTGGAAAAAGGGACATGAGAACCGTTTACATAACTCTTGCTATGTTTGACCTCCTTTGGAGCAATAGTTGTAAATAAATGTGCTTTCCTTGGGAGGATATCATTCTGGTTTGGAAAATAACAACAAAGATCCTGAAGAAAAAAAAATAATAATTAAGTATCCCTGGGAAAATATAGTGGTGGAGGTGCCAGGTGAAAACTTAGAATTGTATTAGGCTTCCTTGTATGAGACCTAAGGTCCTCACTCCTGCCTCCTGCCCTGCGCACTTTGCTCCTATGTAGTAAGGCACGTCTCCCTACACAGAGCACATCCTCCTCTACTATCAAGCATCTGCCATGTGCCCATCTGCAGTATCTGTCAATGGGTCATGAGGAAGCATCTGAGATACTAAACTGGAGGCATTAGGGCAGAAGCCTTTCTCCAGCCATTATAAATAGAAGTTTGAGAGTTCCTTCCAACCTTCTGATTTCCCATGAAATGTCTGGGCTGCTTCCCATTACAGAGAGGGTGCCAGGTTAGAAGGATTTTAAGCTGGACTCAATATGTCAATTTCTGTTCTTAGTGGGAAATTTTTTAGCATAATGTGTTGACTGTTTATAAGTTACAGAAAATATCACCTGGAGGGTATCCTGAAGTTATTTTCCAGAAGGAAACACTTTTCCGCCAAAATAGATTATGAATTCAAATAGACCTCTGCTTCTCCTCAGTAATGTTAGGCAACAAACCAGCATGCTGATGCAACAGCATCCTGCTTAGTATGTAACATTCTCCAGGCAACCAGTAGCTCTGCCTTGCTTATACTGAGTAGCGCTCCCACACGTCTCAGAAGTCATTTACATGCCATAGTGCGGATAAGTTGTCCGATGAAAGCGTCTGCTTGTGAAGCGTATGTTTCAAGAACTTTTTAAATGGTTAGATCCAGAAAAGTGTGAGGATCCAGCAAGGAGGAAATTATTTTCCTGCTAAATCTTGGACCAGCAAGATTTTTGTGGCAGATAATAGTTCAATTTCCCAGGTAAACACAGTCTAATTTCTGTGACAGCAGCAAGCAGCTTTGAAGACAAAACAGGCAAGGTGTGGTTCCTGCACGTCATGATGGTTTAGGTGATAAAAAGCTTGGCCATACTCGTCCTGAGTATTAGCCCACTTTTAAGAAATGTATGCAGCCTCTGGGACCACCACCCATCCGGATACAGATGATCAGGCTCTGAGGGCTATCAGCGTTTCCTCTCGCACACATGCAGCATACACAGCAGGAGCAGCTTCCATGCTATGGCTTGGCTTGTTTCATCTCTGCTTGTAGACGTCTTGTGTTGTGTGAGATTTATTTCCATGCCAAAGCCACTCAGAGCCCATACAGCTGGCTCGCTCTTCCCTCCAGCAACGTCACCACCTTCCTTGCAGTGCCTGTGATTGTCAGCAGTCTGCCCACTTGTTGTTTGTATTACATGGCTGGTCTGATGACAACTGGCCTCCTTCAGGGTTGGCAGCAGGCTTTGGGAGCTCACTTGAAGAAATTCTGCATCCTCCTGGAAATGCCTTTGCCTGCAGAGGGTCCGTGTTATCCTGTTATCTTTGGGGGATGCTATACCTTGCACAGCTAGAGCTGCAGGCACAAATTGCTATTGCTTGAGGGCCTTCATTGAGGGCCTTCATGATGGGGAGGAACAACTTTACCACTAAGAGGAGAAAGAGGCAACATCAAGGTCCTGGAAAAAGGGGCCTTCAGTAAGGAGGCCCTGTACAGGACGAATGGAGCCATAGCTGGATCAGACCACTCGCACGTCATGGTCAGGGTAAGTCATGCAGAAGAGCAGAGGCATTGTGAATGGAGTAACTGAAGTTTGCCCCAGAGTGCCAGGCTCAGTGGGTACTCGGGATTCTCAGGCAATGTTCACTTCTTCACCTAACTGGAGAACACCTGAGTGCTCCCAGGAAAGAGAAATAGCACAAATAGGTTTGGAGAAGAATCAGAAAAAGGGTTTTCTTACAGAAGTGAGAGAGATTATAGGGTTGCTTAATGTGGCTTCTAAATTATGAACAAACAAAAAATAGTTTTCTCTCACAATGTTTCCCTGCTGAAAAAGAGCCTTTACCTCAAGGACTACTTTTGAGATTAGCTAAATTTTCCAAGGAAAGCTCTTTGAAGCCAGAGGTTAATTTTTTTTTTCTTATGGAATGAACCCCAAACAATGATTTTGAACACTATAGTCTGTGCACATATCCATGCCACATGAGAAAATTGCACTGAGCAATTACCGGTGTATGTGCTGCTTTGGGATTAACCAAACAGCATGAAATATGTGTGTGGGTCTCCTGGGTGGCGGTGGTGGTAGTGGATAACTGATGGTGTGCCGAGTATTTAAAACTCCTGGGGTGAGGACTGTTACTCTGCACAAATATACTCTGCCAGATTCACTTTGTGTATTGTATTGACTGATGGTTGCTTTATTTGCCAAATGAAATATCAGTTTTATTTGCCAAATATATTATGTGAATCTCTCTGCTTGGCAGCTTCAGTTTATTTGGCGTGATTTTACTGGCTTGTGCGGGTTGCTTGCTGCTTCATTATGCTTCAAGGAAACTTTTCAGTATGGCTGCCACTTGTTATTTCCATGATTAAGTGGACAACAACTAGTGGTTAAATAAACAGTGTCATTAAACCCATGCATTTAATATCAATGAACTGGAGATTGCTGGTTCTTTACGAAGGGGAAATTAGCTGTCCTAACCATCAAAATGCTATCTGAAAACCCAAAGAAAAAACAAATGCAGGGAGCTGTAATGGTAGAAACACCTGCTGCCTGCAGTGCCCGTTCTGTTTCCTTTCCTTTTTAATCCCTTTCTGTACTTACTGTGGTGGATGTCCCCATGAGGCATCTGGTGTTTAGTTACTGCAGGCTCCCCATTTAGTCAAAGAAGAGTTAGTAGCTACTGCCCAAGGGCAATTCAGTTCACCTGGCTCTGGAATTGTCCCAGGGAGTTCCTCTCTTCCTCTTTCTGTTGATGAAGCCCAGGATGACAGGGTTTCCAGCGTAGGCATGCTGTTGGGGTGGGATGAGTCTAGATCCTCTGTCACGTTGCATGGGAGATGAGGGAAGGAGAACTGCTTTCCTCCCTGCTTGCTGGTGCTACTGACAGCTCCATGCCTCAAAAAGAGTTGGTGGACTGGGAAACCCTGAGTGTGAGGGATTTGGCAAGTTTCTTACTTTGGCTGGGCAGTTGGAAGAGTTGCCAGCTGAAATCATGTATGCTTGTCTCTGTGCTGGAAATTACAGAAATCCTGCAGAGGGGTGCAGTGCTGCAGAAATCAGTGTGTAGACTTCCTATAGTCAGAGCTTGCAGAGTCCATCACTGGTGCTTGTCTCCGTATGAAACGCTGCAGAGGAGCCTGTTTGGACGTCACTTTGAGAAGCAGTCTGGTGAAGTTAGCTCTATTGAAATAACCAAATTAAATGCTAAGGTCTCTGTCTGCATGACAACAGTTTTTGGTGTCACTTCCTAGAAAGAGAGAAAGACATCTTGCTGAACAGGCCCTTCTGGATTCTCTGTGGACTCTGGTGCAGTAATTGTGGTTGCATGCTAAGGAACTTTGCAAAAGTCTCCTCTCCCTTCTTCTTCCAATGAAGCTGGTCTTCTCCTTCCTGTGAAGCAGGTCTTCTGGAAGAAGCACGTCATGGAAGCCAATGAGTTTGATGTTTAGTGCATGGCTGGGCAAAAGACAAGAGGAAGAGAAGTCATTAATAAATCAACTTTGTCCTTACCCTTTCTATATATCTGCATGAAATGAAAGGCTTTGAATCATAAAAATACTTCCTTCTCTGGCATCTAAGCCATGAAAAGGGGAAAAAGATGTTTTCTCAGCTTTCAGGGATCATAGGAATCTTTTCAGTGGTAGAAAAAACACTGCCATCTCCAAAAGCTTTTCTAAATCCTGTGAGAAAGGAGCAGCAACCCAGAGGGCATCGCATGAGGTACCAACCTGCTGCTGCATTAGCAACAGCTAACCAAAGAGCTCTCTGCCAGCAGGTAAGGCTTGTTCAGGCTGGGGTGTGCTTACCTTTGCCATTTAGGCTGCACAGGCAGATCCCACAGAAGAACGAATAGGGACATACATTCATTTATTTCTGACAGAAAAGTATGTATCTTTTACATACATCAGCCATGCCAAGCTGTCTTGTTCGGCCAAAGTGGTATTATTGTACAAGCTGACCTGAGAGGTGAATTTCCCTCTTCTTTCTTTTGCCTTCACTGAACTCTGCCTGTAACCCTGCTGGTGTGTGCATCCATTCTTTCAGGTCTCTGATTTGTGAGAATTTCTCTTTTCTATTTAGAAGGTTAGTACTAACTCAGGACTGCTTTCTCATTGGCAACTTTGAAAAATACCTTGTTATAAGACTTTTTTTGGCCCACGCAGAAAGTAGCAAGAAGAGGTGTTGTTCTGTCTACGAAATACATGATATCCCATCATACTTTTCATAATTTTATAATTATTCTCAAGTATAAAATTCTAAGTGTTTTTTTCTTTAGTGTCACTTTGCCATGTTGCATAAGCGTAACACCCGTGAAGTTTGTGAGAAACTGTGATGCTGAATTATACTTTCGAAAGAATTCCTAGTGGAAGCATTAGGAAGTTTTACCTTCACAACTGTTTAGTGTTTTTCCTGAAGTTAAACTGATATGCAGTTAGTGTGTCGTGCTCCTTGCTGGTTTTGTCCCTGCAGGGCAGGAGTCCCACTGAAGTCAGAGGAGAACAGAGAGGTGCAGTCTGCTGCAGGGTCAGTTGCACTTTGTTTCCACTCCGAAGTTAAAGAATTACCCTCAACAGTGCTTAAAAGGTAATACAAACATACACTGAAATTAGCAGGTCCTTCTAACAGCCTTTCAGATCAACCATTTCCTCTGAGTTTTACATTATTCCACTCAATGCCAAGGAAAGTTTTCTTTTGCTGTGTTCTGTTGTAAAAACCTCTTCTGTAACATAAAAATGAAATGTGTATGTCTACAAAGTTCACCTAGATCCGTTTGCTCTGCTTATTTGAGTTTGGTTCTTGTCTACACTTATTTCACAGGTAAAAATATAATTTAAGTGTTCTTTATACGATATCTCTGCTTATTGTTATAACTGAAATTCTCAAAGTGGCTAGTCACCAGAAGCACCTCTGTTTTTGAATACTTTTTAAAAAATAAGGCTTTGAAGCTTTTCTCTCTAGAGCTTTTTCTAAATGTCAAGAGAAAAGTTATTCTATCACTTTAGCTGTAGCAGTCGCTATCTCAGATAAAATATATGGTTCTATTTCCCTGTCATTTGGATAATTTGATTGGCTATATTTTGCAATTTTACTTTTAATTGGAATTTCTGCTTATCCTTCATGACAATTACCATGCGCCTCACCCCACAATTTCCAAACTAATGTGTATCAGTGTTTTGTTGGCTGGCATTATGATATTGAAAATCCTTTGAATTCTTCCTTTAACAGTAGTTGAATCACCAGAGGCATTTCCTCTGAGTGCAAAAATGCAATTACTAACCAAACCGAGTACAGTTTAAAAAGCGTAAATAGTATTAAAAATGAACAATGGCTCACTGCATAAAAATCATACTTGGAATATTTTAGCTGTTCATTAAGAGTCTTTTCTTCTTTGCCTGCTGTTCGTTTGAAGCAGCTGAGAGTAAGTATCTGTGAGATGAAGCGCAGTTCAGGTTACTCTCAGCTGTTAAAAAAGGAAGATAGGTCAAATGAGCGGCAGCCGTCATCCCTCCGGAGATGACAGCCCCTGATCCTGCCCTTTGGCCCAGTCAGACAGACCCAGCCAGGATAACTGCTGGGGAGTGATCTGGGATGTCAAAGCCTACGGGCTGGTGAAACGCCTGGAGCATGTTTTGTGACTGCTTGGTGTTATGTTTGTCATTTGTACAGAGGCACTGCAAGTGCAAAATGAAAGTTAAAAGCAAACTGGTCGGATACGATAGCACTTCTAACTTTAAATTATCAAATCACAAAATAATTCAGTTGGGAAGAGGTCTCTGAAGACCACCTAGTCCAATAGCCTGCTCAAAGCAAGACCAGCTTCCAAGTTAGACTAGGGGGCTGATACGTGGGTAAATGTGTATGAACATGGGTCAGTGGAGAATTAGCCTTAGCTGGGTTAAAACAGGCCTGGACTGAAAAAAAAAAAAAAAGTTTTATAAACTAACATGAGCATTTAAAGCTTTTCTGGTAAAAGTTGCCTTTTCTTCGTGAAGGTCTGTTTGTCTGTTCCATGCCGAGAAGACCTGGTCTGTTTGATACCACCGTAATGCTACCTCCCCTAATGAAACACATCCTCGGCAAAGAAGCTTCCTCTGGGATGGTGCCAGCATATGCTGCATTCTCTGTCCTACTAACTGTCCTCCACTGTCCCCAAGCACACTGTGTCTCTGTCAATCACCCTGATTATAATTTTGAACCCTGCTGCACAGAAGTCACGATGTCCCAGAAGCAGCCGCTCCCGCTCCTAAAAATTGCTAATTATGGAAGTGTCCCTTTTCCCATTAGCTCACAGCTGCAAGCAGAAAGCACAAAAATTAGGCTAAAATGTAAGGCAGGGGAGGGGATGCTGGATCCTTCCTTGGAAAAAGGATGGGAAGGAGGGAAGGAAAAGAGATTAGGGAAGTCCTGCATCATTTGAGGGGATGGGGGGAAACGGTGCAGAGGGTCCCAGGCCACCTGCGTGGCTTGGGGCCATATGCAGTGTGCCTATGGGTGGAGGGTCCCAGGTCACTTGGACTGACTGCTGAGGCACAGGCTCACAAGTGTACCCAGTGTATCACTCGAGGGCATGTTTTGAAACTCTTCTTCTGATTTCATAGAAATTAGCTGCATTTTTGGCCTAAATTTTTAATAGTCAAAAAGTTATGCAGGAGACTGGATGTCCTCAGAGCAGGCATTCTAGCAGCTTCACTATAGACTCTATCCTGAACTCGGTGTAAACAATTTCCTAATGGAAATAAAGTCTTGATTTTAAGGGCTCAGTCTATTTCAGTGACATCCTGCTAGTGACTCTTGGTCAAAAAAGATTTTGCACTGCAGGCAATTCTGTGGCACCAAATTTTGTGTGGCATTGCAGCCTGATGGAAGCAAATACACGAGGAAACGGTCACAGGAGAATTTCCTTATCATAAAGAGAAATTTCAGTATCATGAAGAGACGCCCCTTTTGACTTGGAGCTGGCAGAGCAGCTTTATATTCCCTTGTCACAGGTCTGCTGTCATGGGTGTGCAGTCAGGGAGGCGAGGAGTGGCAGGGTGTGCGTCATCCCTACTATTTTTGACTGCAGAAGTACCCGCTAGTAGCTCAGGGTGGTTAAATTTATGTTAGGACTGCCTGGAGATGGCACGCGGTATAAACCACTGCATTGTTTTATCTTGTGTTGAGCCTCCTTCCCCGGGACGCAGCTGTCCAGGACCCAGCTTGGATATGGCCCAGCTGCACAGCCTTGGCTCGGGCTCCCACCGAAATCACCAAGCTGCAAGTAAAATCTTGCAAGATAAGGAAGGCAAAATTGCAGACAGAGGTCGGGCTCTTGAGAACAATTCAGGATGAAAAAAGAACATGGAAAGGTGTAAAATCCTAAAGGAAAACAATAGTGAGGAGGTGGTAGGTCAGGAGCATGGAGCAGTGGTGGCTGACTCTTCCCCACCTGCCTGCTGCCCATGTCAGCAAAGGCTTCCTAGGGGTCTTATCAGGGTGGGGAGTATACTAATGCCTGGTAACTCATTAAACCCCAGCTATCTTTTGTGTGTATTCACCAAGAAAAGGCTGCTTTGTGGATACCCAACTAAGCTGTGTGTACCTTGCTTGCAGAGCGTCCTGGCACATGGTAAGAGCTGGCTGGGTAAGGTGACCCAGAGAGAGCTGGCTGTAGCCTAAAGAATGACAAAAAAAGTCCACAAATATGCATGAAACCAGATATGCTTTTGCATGCCTGCAGCAATCTCTAAAGGCTAATGTATAGTGAGATACAAGCTTGTCCTGTCTGGCAGCCACCCACTGGACTTGGTCAGCCTCGGAGGAGAGCGCTGACGACATTTTCTGAAGTAGCACCATGCCTGTCTCATGCCTCTGCAGAACTGATCCCACAGCAGGGCTGGATTTTCAAGGCTCAAGCAAGAACTGAGATGCTCCTAAGCCAAGGGGAAAAAGCATAAGAAATGGAGCAAATGCACTCCTTCACCTTGTACTAGTTCCACATGTAGATACTATAGTTTCTTCCATCTTGGCCATTGCTTTTAACACTGATGAACACTTAAAAAACGACCCCAGACCACCAAACCTGCCAGATTTATCCTTCCAGTATTTGAGTAGTTCTCAATTTTTTTAATTAATTTTCTTTTGACTTAATTGCAATCCTTAGCACTGCTTTCTGTGTATTAACTGCATGTTATATGAAAAGTTGCTTCCTCCTGCTTATTTAAATCAGCTCCTTACTAACTTCACTGGAATGCCCTGTAACTCTAGCACCCAGAGAGGTGATGCAAAATCTTTCCATCTTCATCTCCCTTGCACCATTCATGATGCTAGAAACCCCCAGTGTATTCCTCCTAACATATGCCTTAACTTTATATCTTTCCAAGAAATAGTAAAAATACCTTAAAAATCAATTTTTTTTGAATGTTATGCTTTCTAAAGAAGGCAGAAAGGATTGCAACTCACGATTGTGGTTAGTTATTTCTTTGATGATCTATGTGTAGTTTAATACGATAACTACTAATGAGAGACATTGTGCTTAAAAAAAGGATACATCTTTCCGTCAGTTACAGACACATGTAGAAGGATTTTTGGGCAAGATATTTCACTGTAAAAAGCACCCTTTTTTATTTACAACATGGAGGCTTTCAAAAGTGATCCTAAACGTCACTGGTCATGAAAAAGCACAAGTGGGCCTTGTGTGGTAAAAAGAAGTGCATGATTTCTGGGTGTATACAAATTGTTATGAAACGTATCTGAAAAATATTTATATAGATATGCAGTGTTCTCAATACCATCAAAAGATGCAGCATTAGCAATAGGTGATAGGGCTGAGCAATACTATATTATTCAAGGCACCTCCTTGAAAATGCAGTAGCTAGGTATATACATTTGAAAAAAAAGAAGTAAGTCTTCCAATTCTTAACGTTGACTGAAAAACAAGTAAAAAAAGTTGCTTTCTGAGTAGGAATCAAAGTGCTTTCTTATGATTTATAAGTACTTTATGGAAGGCTTAAATAAATGTTCAACGTTGCTCCCGTAGCTTGTAGCTGTAGATACCTATGAATTGCTGAAGTAATTCTCTATTGACAGAAAGATTCTTCTTTAGTGACCAACTGAGAAAATATACTTTGTCTTTCACCACTCTGTATTCATACTACATAAAGATTAATTAGAAGATTATGTTCCACTCCCACCTAGTGGCAAATAAAATATGCACATTATAATATATATATATTTTTAAGGACTACAGGAATTTGTGTTGCCCTTCCTAGAAATGATTGCATGGAGACAGTTTTTTTTACTGCAGCTTTGCTTGTGGCAGAGATCAGCTCTGAGTAGCTTAAAAATTACGTACAAACGACTTCTAAAAGAAAGTAAACCTACCTGAGTCAGTAAAGATGAAAAATCAAAACATGATTCTGTACCTGTAACTAGGCAGCTTTTGTACAAAAGAAAATTCAGACAAATTTAGGCCAGGGTTTTACGACTTAGCTTTATTTTTCACTTTTAATGTATGCACTTAATAATAGGATGAGACTGTAAGGTGACAGGTCATGTACATAAAAAAAAGTGAGTAGCAATTTATTTGGCTTTCAAATAGGCCACACAGAGTGTGTCCCGCCAGCAGCACTTAGCAGGACCGCAAGCTGGCGGGAGCGGCCAGTAGCTGCTTGGGTCCTTGCTTGGTAGTCAGGTCCAGCTCAGACAGTGGGTGTGGGGACAGCAGTTACCAAATACCAGGGAACCAAATTCAGCCACTGGGGCTTGCACAGCCCTGAAGACATGACGGATGAGATTTAGCTCTGGGTTAAAACACCTCAACACAGGAGTCTATAATCTTGCCATTTGCCTAAAGCATTGGCATAGACTAGTGCTGCAGAGTCAGCTTTCATTAAAGACCATTCCTAGCACTGTGTCGCAAAGCAAATCTACTGGAGCTGTTTTTCTAGAAATAGACTGATGCAACTCTGAGACTAGAATTAAGATATATAAAGACATATTTAATTAGCTTGTTTGATTAGCTACATCATCTTGGAAGCACAGAATCATGAAATTATATGGTTGGGAGAGGCTCTAAGAGGTCGTATAGTCTATTCCTGTGCCAAACGGCAGTACCTCCTCTATCAGCAGCATTCTTGACAAGTAGTAATACAATCTAGTCTTTAATATCTCAGAAGATGGATCTTCCACATTCCTGCTACAGCTTATTCCATACTTCTGTATCCTCAGTGTTAGAAGTTTTGTTAGTTTTGGTTTGGTTTTTTTTCCTAATATCCAGTCTCAATCTTCTTTGTTGCTGTGGAAGCCTGTTTATTCCTGTGTTCCCTGTAGACAGCCCTGTTCCCAGTTTAGGATTTTCTTGAGTGAAGGTTGTCTTCTCTCCAGACTGCACAACCTCTGTTTGTTCAGTCTTTCCTCATAGGTCACATTTCCCAGATCTCTGGTCATTCTGATTGCTGTCCTCTGTACTTTCTTTCTCAGAACTAACCAGTGCGGTTAGGCCAGATGGGTCATTTGATATTTTTATGGGTTATAGTCCTGTTGTATACCAGTAGGATATATAATTTTTGGCAACAGCATGACATCATTGACTTACGTTCTGCTGTTCCACTGAAATGCCAGACCTTTGCAGACCTGCTATCTAGTGCAGTCATGCAACTCATTATTCCTGATTAGGTGTAGACTTCTGTATTTTTCTTTGCTGAATCATATGCTATTTTAGAAAAAGTTTTTTCAGTTTAACAATTACTTTGAATTCTAACCCTGTCCTAAAGCTTATTTGCTTCTTTTTTTTTTTTTAATT
>VZTL01095021.1:0-14639 GCA_013400535.1 Scopus umbretta | reverse complement strand
TATGATTCTATGATTCTTTGTCTTCATCTGCAGGGAGTTATTAAAATGAATGAATAGTTAAAGACAATGCAGTTCTTTCCATCCTCCAGATAGCACTGGCAGACAGAGAAGAGAGGCACTGCAGGCAAGGATGTCTGCTGTGGTTGAGTGTCTAGTGCAAAGTGCTTTGTCGTGTGTTAACTATGACACAACTATGCAAATAAACTTTATTAATATACATTATAAAAGAGCAGGGAAGACCAGACACTTTGGGATTTTCTCTGTCTAGTTAAGGTACTTCAAGGCGGGAGTAGGAGAAACATACACCTAAAGCAATTGTCCTCATTCTATTAAACATGGCCTAACACAAAGCTTTAAAGTTCCTTTAGATGCCAAAGGTCCTGATTCCAACTCATGTCAGAGAGTATCGGGCTGATTTTAATATTCAGTAATAAAATATTCCACACAGTAAAAGCAAAATCCTGGAGGTTCTCCTAATTTTAGGTATAAAGAAAAAAAATGCATGAAGCAGGAACTATAATTAGAAAGGAGGATCACAATAAAAGGAGGGAAAATTGGTCTGTGAACTTCAGTTCTGTTTAGACTGGATCTACTTTCTCAAAAAATCTGCTTTTTCAGAAATACGGAACCAGGCTCTGGACTGTAATACTGATAGAAAAACCTATACGTTCTGCTGAAGCCAAACTGAAATTACAGGTTTCAGTACTGTCTGCAATAGGAAAAGTAGCATATATTATCTAGGAATAGTACTACAGTGGAGCAAGCCAAACCATCAGCAGGAAAACAAAAAGACATTGAATTCTAGTTTTTGATGAAAGAGGAACATTCCTCTTCTGTGTTCTTTAAACATGGCAATTTTTAGAAGTACCACTCATTTTGTTTTCAAACATGCCAGCACTGAAACTCACTTTTTACTTCTCATCTGACAGAAGAAAAAATTTCTTGCCTCTCTGGTAGTCTTAACAATTTAACAAGGAAAATATGGATAGCATTAACCACACCTTTGTGTCCTAGTAAGGCACAAAGTAGGATGTTCCTTGCTGCAAGTAGCCACAAACCTTTCTGCGCTTCTATAGATATAATACTCTTTGTGGACATGTAGTGTTAATCTGTTTATTACAACGAGGACCAAAATATCATTCTGTAGCCACTACATTTTTTCCTGAAGTTGCAGAGGTCTTGTGGCTAGTAATTTCCTTTTGATATTTCAGACATTTGGGTAATTTTCTGAAATCTGTGGTTGTTAACTGAACCCTGGCAAGCAATGCTTTGTAATGTTTGGAGCAGTTGTTTAGAAAGTCTGTTGAGTTAGCCTTGAATTTCTTTTAGAAAAATCTTGATATTTGCTGCTATTGCACTGGATCTCTTTGTCTACAGTTAAAGATTTACCTTAAGATATATTTCACTTAATGAAGACAATCACTGTCTTTATAGACTACTGATGTAACACAGGTTATTTTTGTGATTCTTTGTCATAACAATGCTTTTTGGATCCACTGACAGTATCTTTATTGTTTTATGGCTAATATATATAGTCTGTATTTCCACATATTTTCATTACTGTTCATTACATTCTTAGTGCAAAGCTTCTTCCTTCAACTCTCCAACAATGTCTTTACATCTTCTTGGCTGGAGGTTAATAAATGGCTTTTGTAGATTAATTTAGTGCCAAAAGTATTGGTCTTAAATTTCTGAAGGCAGCAAGATAACTACCAGAAAAAGGTATATTAAAAATAACTCCGATTTCTTACTCTCTGCATGTCAAAAGGATCACAGCAGTAGAACTTAATTATCTTTATCTACTCCTGTTCTCTCTTCTTAGCATTATTTAAATTGCTCATGTTCAACATTGCAAAAACTTAATGTTCAACTGGTGCTTTATCTTTCTAAACTTATTTATATGAGAAGATGAAATCAGTGTCACTGGAATTTTTACAACAATGTGCTTCAATTTCTCTGCATTTAATAATCTCTCTGATGGTGAAGGGATAGTGTTGTGGCTTGCCACACCAATCTCTTCCTTGATGCTATATAGATTAGTATATTTAGCCTACTGAAATCCTTTTGTTATTAGGAAAACAGTGAAGGACAGAAGTACATCAGAGCCCAGAGAGGATTATCATTTCTGTCATTTCACTTGTGGACACATGTTTCTGGCTGTAAAGTCCAAACGCAGAGCAGCAGATGAACTTTTCTCCTGCACACATTTCTGGCCCACATAGTTCTTCATGCTGCTTTGAGAGAAGGCAATTTTTTCAGATAAGGCATTGTTTTTATCTCCTTGTGTTTTTTTCCATCTGTACTTAGAGACATCTACATCCTTGCAAGGAGAATAATACATAGCTATAGGTGCTCATTGCCCGCGGCTGTATTTGATTTACAAAGCGATGTGCCCATGCGTTGGACTGTTGTAGGGGAATGAGTTATTGATAAGGGCTGTGGTGCAATGAATGATTTTGGAGATAGCACCTCGGACTCATACACCAGCTTTCCTTCTGCAGCTAAAACCCAAGAAAGTGATGTAGAAAGAAGCTGCTACTTAGAGCATCTGCCAATGCTTGCTATCTGCCAAGGCAGAAGCAAGTACAGGTCCTAATTACCTGGAACAGAATTCCAGAGTCATTAAAGTGGCATGGCACTTATTTTCTGGTTCCTCTGAGCTGAACATGGCCTGCTATGGTATTGCCCAGATCTCTACACTTTTCCAGTGAAAGAGACTAATTTTCATTAAATGCCAGGGCTGGAGATTTATCCAGGCTGGAATATGTATCCATGTGGTTTCTAAAGAGCTATCAGGCCTTAAAGCGACTATTGACCTGAAGGAAAGAGAAATAAATTTTAAGTGATTTGGAAAATCAATGAGCCAGAAGTAATTTCAGGTCCAGTGTTCTTTGTAAGTGATTCATGGACTTGTTCTAACACCCCTGAAAGAAGAGGACCTCTACTCTCGATGTATTCCTGATGGTGAAAAACCTGGCCTACAACACCGTTGCTTGAGGGGACACGGTTAGCCCCAAGTCACTTACATAAATATACAAAATTCAGAACAATCAAGATTAGAGCAATTATTCCTCTATGAATATGTTTCCAAGATATTCCTCATGAAGTTCAGTCAAAGTCTTCATCTTTTTCTCCTGTCTTGAGTGTAACTTCCATAAATTACCCAGTTGTTTCTGGTGTCTGCACTAGTGGGCAGTCAAACTTCTTCTGCCTTCACAGGTATATTTTTCAGCCTCCTGATAAAATCCCATCAGGACCCTTCCCAATAGATGTTTTGTAACTCTTGGCAATCTAGAGCACAAACAGCTGCTTTGCACCAACTATTTTCAGTTCATGGGTGTGTCCAAACATCATGTTGTGGTTTAACCCTGATTGGCAACCAAGTACCACACAGCTGCTCGCTCACCCTCCCCCTCCCCCAGTGGAATGGGGGACAGAATCAGGGAGGGAAAAAAACCCAACCAAACCCTAAAACCCATGGGTTGAGATAAAGACAGTTCAATAGGACAGCAGAGAAAGAGAAAATAACAATAATAACAACAGAATATACAAAACAAGTGATACACAATGCAATTGCTCACCACCCAATGCCCAGCCTGCCCCCAAGCAGCAATCCCTCCCTCCCCAGCCAACTCCCCCAGTTTATATACCGAGCTTGACATCAGGTGGTATGGAATAGCCCTGATGGCTAATTGGGATCAGCTGTCCTGCCTGCATTCCCTCCCAGATTCTTGTGCACCTGGCAGAGCATGGGAAGCTGAAAAGCGTAAACAACTGAAACCAGGACACATCAGTATGCAGATCAAGATAATCTCATGGCATATACAGAAATTCTTATTAAGTGAATTTTTTTCATTACAGCAAAAAGATGTTTTTGTGAATCCTCAAATTCCATCATTCCGTCTTCCAGAGAATAAGAAATAAAAGAAAAAATTTAGCAAATAATTCTGATCAAGACAGAATTCTTGTAGGTAGTTTCTGTAGAAAAGATTCAGGTAAAAATTGAACAGTTCAATTATATTTTCTATTGCCTCTCCAATAACAGCAACTTGTCTTCACTCAGATACCTTTTAAATAGCCTTTATGCCCTTGGTCTATTTTGAAAGGAAGCTATATTGTAAATTCAAGATAAATTTCAATATATTCTGATAAAGATGTAATCTCCTATCAACGGCACGTCTCATAAATGCTACTTTGCTAGAAAGCCCAATTTCCCCGCTGTGCTTTGATACACATTTTATCTATTCATCATTGGTTTTAGCCTACTAAAGGCTTTTAGTAAGGATTACAGAAATGTTCTATCCACCATCATAAACATAGCTTTTTTTAAAAAGGAAAAAATGGAAAAGGTAAGAAGCAGTACATTGAAGAGCCCCAGTCCTCTTTTCATATCTTACTGGAAAACATTTTATAGCATAATCACCTGCTCAGTTGTTATGATTTTATCTAGGAGGAGTGAAATCTACTGTTTTGGGGCTGTAATTGTGTTACATGCAGGCTCTGGGGTACCTACAATTACTATCTGAAGGCTAAGTACCATGAAAGAGAAATAGGTAGTTTATTGCATTCGTCTATCAGCATGGATATTTATAGAAAATGGTCCTGCTACTTTTTACCACAGGCCTCTGTAATTTACAGCATTTATCTTTTTGGAGTTGTCACTCAAAAAACCATGTGTATTTCATTTTTTTAAGCGCTACTGTGAAAGAGCTCTTTCTGGACATACACTAAATTAAGTAACAATGTGCAGCCACAGGTGCTGACCCCTCGGTTTACTGTGGAACCGTCTAAGGAGCCAAGGAACAGTGAGTTATTACAGTCATATCAAGACCAATCACTACAGAGAAAACTACAGATTGTGCTGATCTTTTTCAGCATTCCCTATAGCAAGTCTTGGTGCAAACAATTTACGTGTTACTCTTGTTGGGCTGTGCCCTAGGGAATATTGGGTAGTGTCCACCAAAGGAATATATTCAGATTGACTATTCAGTGGAAGAGATACTAACTACTGCCCTTCAGTTTCTGCCCTTAGCCTGCATGTTGAAGATTGCTGCAAATCCTAGCAGTGCTTAGGACATGCTGGACAAGATTAGAAACTTGTCTGCCGTGGTGATAGTATTGTATTAACATAGTTTTTTTAAGCTGTATTGTGAATGACATCTTTCAGTGAGGCCTAACGGTAAGAAGTTCTGGGCCCTTGGATTAACACAGACACTCACATCCCAACAAAGACCACCCTTTGCAACCCAACAACAAAGCCTATCATTTGGGAGACAGCAACTGACCTTCCGGAGACAATACTTCCTTGCTGCTCTGTTCCCATCTGAAGGAAGAGAGCTGAATACTTTTTCTTATGACTGCAAATATCTTCACAGAAATCTAAAAAAGTGCTTTAGAGTTGGCCTTTTGCCATCTGTCAGTGAGTCAGCATGGTGAATCTTGACATTGTACTGTGCTTTACCTTGTATATTGGTCCAGATGCAGCACATCTCTCAGTCTGGTGTAGAGATAAATGTGTGGCTGCTCCTGTACTTCTAAGTACTGAATTTTTTAGAGTGCCACCACACCTATAGAGACCCTGCAAGTCTCAACAGAAGAGAAAAATAATGTGGGTGGAGAGACGGTAAGTCAGCAATAGACAATGTGATGTTTAGTGATATCAATTAAAAAGTAAAAAAGACTTTAAATTTTGAATTGCTGCTGAAATTACTGGGAAATACTGTGTATTGAATATTACCTTTTTTTTTTTTTTTTCCAGACCGGTCTGCTGGGTTTTTTTTTGTAAAATCATCTTTGTGATACAGCAATTTTGCATAATTTCATTTTGTGCCCTCGGAAAAAAATAGAGAAAAACTACCAGGCTTTAAATGCACAGATGAAATAAATCGAAATGCAAGAGAAAAAAGTGAAATTATTGATATCAATTTTGACAAATTGAGGTGGATGTCATCTTGGGAAACACTAGAGTTACGTTTAAGATGATATGACTCACTAGCTTCCACTGCACAACTTTTGTCTTTGCGAGCACAGAACTAGGAACTATAATTGTTATAAAACATCTGTACTCATCATTCTTTAAAACACCCTCGCGTGACAGGACTCGCGTGTTCAGTAAAATTTTTAGTCCTTCTGGTCATGTGAAAATTTATGAATTTACAGAAAAAAAGACCTGACTAAATTGGGGAAGACGTATTGATTTTCATGTAAATTTTGAAAGATTCTTTAGGTTTACACCATTTGTAATATATTTGACATTTTCCCTCCTTATAATCCCAGGGAATCTGGTGTATTTCCTAGATATGTTCTCAGGGAATGAGCTTGATTCAGTTTAGTTTTCAAATTAATTTTTATCCTACAGGATTTGTGCAAAGAATTGTAACTGTGTGGTATTATCTCCATTTATTATTGTCAAACTTTTTGCCTGAATGTTTCAGCAATGGAGACATGCAGTACTGTACATTAGGGCATGTAGTCTTGATTCCCTAGCAATTAAAAACAAAGTTACTGAAAAAGCATCATGGCTTTTTTTAGCTCTTTCCCTTTTCTCAGAAAACCCTCTGCCATTTCTCTATGACTGCCAGTTTAGACTGATTTACATGGCACACTCCCAACAGAGAAGAATAACGACCATGCATGACGTACACAAAACTTGTGCTTGAGCCATAGGACTGAGTGGAAAATATTTTGACAGAAGAAGATTACGTGCATGGAGAGAACATCAGCTTGACCACATGTAAAATCTTGGTCTAGGAGGACTTTCAGTGACTGTTGACTTCAGTAGTGGCAAATATTTTGATACAGGTACTGTTGAATTGCCCCAAATCTTCAATAACTTAATATTGAAGATGAATGACTATGAGGCATGCTGGCGAGTCCTTTGGACTAACTGAGTTCCCAAAGCAAAATGTGCTGACCTGTCTCTGATCCACCGGTGGGGTCCTTATCGTGTGAAGAATTTATGTCTTGTACCTGGCAGAAGACGTCCTTAGCAAAAGAAGCAAAAGAATGCTTTCAGGCATGCAAGCCTGAAAAGATTAAGGCAAAGAATAATTTAAGCATTTAATAATTTAAATTTAATAAGCATTAATAATTTAAGCATAATTTAAGCTCAGGAGGTTGTTGGCACCTGACTTCTGCATTGAATCAGCCCTTACTTCTTCCAGCCTTTCCTAAACATAGTAATGGAAGTCCCAGCAGAAGTATTTGTGATAAATGGTATAAGGACGAGATACTGATGGACTCTCCTTAGAGGACTCTGTCATTCCTGTAACTTTTTCCACCCATTTTTTAAAATATATTAAGGAATTTAATATAATTTGGCAATATGCTCACAGGGAAAATTTTGTTATCCCCTGAACACCATTGCAATCATATAGTAACACTCTCTTTCCTGTCCACAGGCATTGCAAAGTGCTTACCTGTTCCAATGATCCAGCATATTTTAATCTCTTTTGAGTTTTATGGTTTTCTTTTTACTTAAATCTTCATGTGATACTTTCCTTCTTCTTCCCCAGAATGTACAGTCATGCTAGAAAACACTGGTTGCTAGTGTTATCGCCAAAGTTCGAGTACCTTCATCTGTTACAAGCTTGTCAATAAGAAGCTTGATGAGGTCTCTACCTCCCAGTCGAGGTGGAATCTGACTTTCCTTGTTATCAGCATGGCACAAAAAAAGCTTTGTTTTCATCCTCTTTATTACAATTCTGCTTCACATAGTAGTGTTGAATGTTCTCTATTTCAAAGTTTACCTTTTAGTTTTTGTTTCAATAAAAAATGGCATTAGAGACTGGAAGAATTTTTAGAATTTTTGTCTTCTGCGTATAAGGAGAATATGGGGAATTAACGTTTCAGAACTTACTAAGAGAAGAAGTCCTATCCAGCATGCATATTACTGACTAAAGCAGGACTCTCTGAATAATAATATACTCCTATAAACATATTTCTCCCTGTGCCTAGGTGAGAGAATGAAGAGCACATGACTATTAATCATCCTGCTTAATGCATTACTGCATAGTACCAGCACGTTTGTGCTGATCATAGTGTAAGAACAAATTTAGTAGAAATAATAATAAAAATGAGAATGTAAATGAACGCCTCCAAGACTACTCAGCAACAGTGAGTACTACTTTCATAGTACAGTATAAGAAACTGTGCCCTACTGTGGCAGAGCAGCTTTCTATGCCATGTTGGATTTTAACAGTAACTATTTCCATACTTTGTTTTTTCAAAGTAGTTATTTGTTTTTACAAAGAAAATGCACTCAGAAACTGGAAAAAACTTCACTCGTGAAAAAACGCCTAGTTTTTGATTTAGCTTAAGTTCACTCTCCTTGCAATTTATCACAAGATCAGGAAATTTATTAAGTAATGAAGACAGTGAACATTTGTCTAGTTCATATTTATATGGATTTTTTTTAGAGACAAAAACCCTACATTTTAGAATTGGTTCCTGAGGAAATGACTTTCATGTGATTGAGATGTATGTTCAATTCTGAGTCTTATGTCATTTTACTGATTATTGAAGAAAGCATGAAGCATTTGGCTTAATAGAAGTAGAGCTTTCAATGACAAGCAGCTGAAGAAAAACCCATGAACAAGGTTCAACTTCAGCCCTTACCTGTTTCGGCAAGGAATATTACTCTTAAAAGCTTTAAGCCACCACTTGTGTCTTGTTTCAGACAAACAGACAAAAGAGGAAGATGAATGTCTAAAAATACAGGAAATTATAAGGAATCCAGGAGAATTGTAGAAGGAAGAGATAAGGGATGGTTGCAAATCACAGAATCATAGACTCGTTAAGTTTGGAAAAGACCTCTCAGATCATCTAGTCCAACCATCAACCCAAAATCCAACGTCTATTAAGCCATGTCCTGGAGTATCACATCCAGACATTTTTTGAACACCTCTGGGGATGGTGACTCCACCACCTCCCTGGGCAGCCTGTTCCAATGCTTCACCACTCTTTCTATAAAGAAATTTTTCGTAATATCTAATCTAAGCCTCCCTTGGCGCAACTTGAGGCCATTACCTATCGTCCTGTCATGGGTTACTTGGGCAAAAAGACCAACACCCTCCTCACTACGCCTTCCTTTCAGGAAGTTGTACAAGTTGTTCAGGACCAGCTGTATAAACCAGGAGGCCGTTGGCCTTCTTGGCCACCTGGGCACACTGCTGGCTCATGTTCAGCTGGCCATCAACCAGCACCCCCAGGTCCTTTTCTGCCAGGCAGCTTTCCAACCACTCTTCCCCAAGCCTGTAGCTTTGTATGCTATGTTGTGACCCAAGTGCAGGACCTGGCACTTGGCCTTGTTAAACCTCATACAATTGGCCTTGGCCCATGGATTGAGCCTGTCCAGATCCCTCTGCAGGGCCTTCCTGCCCTCAAGGCAGATCGACACTCCTGCCCAGCTTGGTGTCATCTGCAAACTTACTGAGGGTGTATTCAATCCCATCATCCAGATCATTGATAAAGACATTAAACAAGGTTGGCCAAAAAAGTGAGCCCTGGGTAACAGCTGGGAAATCCATAGGTATAAGATGATAAATTGTTCTAAAGTTAAATCGTGGAAATGAAAAAAATTCATTATTAATTTCCAAGTACGTTTGTATTTCAGTCTGAATCTTGAAAAGCCCAGTTATAAATGCATTATTTTCGAGACTGAAACAAGAAGAAATCAGTTCCAGAAGAGAAAAAACAAAAAACAGATTTGGCTTTGTTTTTGAGAAATACTTATCACTCTAGTTTTAAAGTGCAAGACCGGGTCTTACATTTCAACCTGTATACACAGGCCCAGATAGTGGTATTTACATTAGCAGGTCTGGGATGATTTCTAGTGTAAGCATGTTTTTAGGAATTTTTACTGTCTGGCTCAAACCTGTTAGTTTTTTTGCTGATACAAATTTCTGAATGATTGACTTCACTACCAAGATGGTGCCCAGAAAATACAAAACACAGGCCTAACACATCATTAATTTTTTTTTTCTTACTTATCCATGTTCTGACAGTGGAAATTATGTCTGCAACCTCAACAACACTTTCACTGTGCTATGTAACGTGTCCTGACAAAGGGAATGGTCTTGATTCTTGCCTGCAATAATAAAGTTATAGTTATATAGTTATAGTTAAAGTTATAGTTATAACTAGACCACATAAAACCATAACTGCATAATTTTGGATATGGGATCAATCTTTTCTTTTCACTACATTTTGAAAACACAAGCACTGCTGAAATTAATTAGTTGATTGAATGATAAGTTTTAAGTTGTTTTCTCAGGCCTACTTATGGCCTTGAAAGAACAAGGTATAATCAGCGCATTTCCTAATTAATGATACCTTTCTAAACTATGCAGATCAGCATTAAAGTTTAGGATGTTTATTCCTTTCAGACAACAATCACATGACTGGGAAATGAGATTGCTTTGTGCTGGTGCTTTCAGGAGTTACTGGTGCTTGAAAAGACAACTTTGCTGATTCTGAAGCCTTGAAAAGGTCTTGTAAAAGATTTTGCAGTAACAGACTTCAAGGAAGAAATGGTAATTATGTGTTCATATAATACAAGAAATTTACTCAACAGGCTTTACAAGTGCTTTTGGGATGGATAAATTGCACAGGCAATGGCTGAAGTCCATTTAAAAAAAAATTATTTAAATTAAATTAAAATTAAAATTGAGGGGTTTTTTATTGTGATTGCACAGAGAATTTAGCACCTGTCTCCACTTTCCAGCAATTAAATTAGGCAATCAAATTAGGCAATCTGAAAATATTATTATGGCTGCACTTGGCAGATATCCTCTCAACTATATTCTTCGAAAAAAGCTAGTGCTACAAAAGTGAAAATATGGTTTTAATTTTCTTTGGCCTGATGGGATCCAAAGAATAATTTTTGAATATGGGGATACACTTTACTCTCACCAGACCATATTTGGACTTTGGACCAAAAAGGTTTAATGAGAATCTTTGTCTGAAAAAAGAAAGAAGAAAATGGCCTTTATCATGGGAAGAATCTAGAATGTGTTGTGTTCCTGAATTTTGCTCCTGACACCCTTTTTGCATATTATCCAAAGACCTTACAACATAGCACAACCATACAGAAATTTTATTTCCAGAATACCTATTTCAGTTGGTTGAGTGCTCCATATACCAAAGCCATGCTGTCCAAGGCAACTCCTCCCTGGGCAACAGCTGCTCTGCTACCTTTCAGGACTGTGTGTCTCCCAGTTGTCGAACTTGGTCTTGTGCATTGCTGTAGACATTCTGCATTTATCCAGTGCTCTGGAACTGATTTTGGAGTGATGGGTACTGCACTTTTAAATTGCTTCTAGGACAGTGGCTTTAAAATATATCCTTTGTGTCACCACTTTTGTTTTGATCCTTTTCTGACATTTCCAGCACCTTGATTCTTTGCCTCTTCTGCTCTCTCTTTACCATTCCCTGTCCTTTCATTTTAGTCCCGGACAAGCACCTCATATCTCTCACTCCCAACCCGTGCGTCATCAATATGACACAGATAACTGATCTTGTTCTCTATCTTCCCATTCAGGGATATTCCCATATGCCAGCCTAGTGACGTTACCTCCTTACACTCCATTGACAACCAGAATCTGTGAGGGAACATCAGAAAAATTTACTGTGAACATATTTGTGAAAAAAGAGAACAGGGTGCTCAGAGTAGTTGAGTTCCTTGATGGTAGACAGATTTATAGACACCTCTCTAGTACTGCCACGAAGCAAAGCTTTGATGGCAAAGGTACCATGAGAATATATGCCTGCTCATATAAAATTCAGTTTGCTGATAGAGACTATTTATGAGCAACATATCTTCCTTAACTATTGGAGTGTTTTGCAAACAGCTTCTTGACAAAATGGTTTGGCCACAAAACCACTGGTAGATAGCCACCACCTCAGGGCACTCCTGCAGAGCTCGAGGGGAACTGAGTGCGAGGGTTAGTGCAGACAATGACTGCAATATATTACACATCAAGCTACTACTCCTAAAACTGCTCAAGAGGTTAGGAGAACTCGAAGAATGTCACTCCACCAAGTACTCCAGCCTTTGCGCTTATAGATCCTGCTTACTCCTCCTTCTTCTGACTGACACCATCATGTAATAAAATCACCAAAATGGGATTCACATATTCTATATCAGTCAGCCATGTTGAACCACCTCATCTGTGTATTCCTTAGTTCATTGGGACAGCAGCTTCTGGATCTCTGCTCACCAAATTTGAATTCTGTGACTGCTATGGGAACTTTGATCTCATGTCCTACTCCACCCATGCAGCTGCACACATGTACATAAACACATTATGTGATGAACTCAGAGTCTTCAAGAAACCTGATTGTCAGCTGTCAGACAGAAACTTTCTACCTTTTTGAAGAGCTATGGTTCACATACACAACTTTTCGAAAATGCTATGAACACGGGATTAAAACCATATGCCACAAAGCCTGGCAGTGTCAATCCTGGCTATTACTACAAAGATCACTACAAAAAGACATCAAAATGAGGCTTTTGATGACTTTTTTTCTGAAGAAAATCACATTGGTATGTAGCATTTCTTGGCGAATGAGTACATAAACCATGTGCTGAATGTTGGGTTTATCTGGTGTACTGAAGGGTGAGAAGATTGGTATGGTGCCCTCAGCTAATAACAGTAAAAAAATCTAGTGTAGCAATTGTAAGGAATATGGAACCATGTCTTGGAGCAGAAAAAGAGTTCCTGAGGAAAATCGGGTCTGCAAAAAATTTCTGTCTTGAATGTGAGTTTATAACTTTTCTATAAATCACAAAAAAGAGCCCCAAACACCTCCTTGTTAGCCTTATTCTACAGATTAATCATTCACTTTGCTTCCCGCTAGGAATTTTTATGAGGAGCTGTTCTCTCAACTTCCAGCCAGGTAACAATATATGTAATAGTAAGGAATTTTTAAGCATGCAGGAAATTTCTCTCCTTGAAGATGTTTCAGTACAATTTGTTTTACAGAAATATGAAAGTAGTAGATATCCTATCTTTTCCCTCTTTTTCCAGTGTTTCCTTTCAGGACTTGGAAAAATGTTAAATGGAAATTTGTTTAGATATAGCTGGAATTCACCAAAGAATTCTGTCACACAGTTCTTCGTTTTTTTTGCACCACTCTTCCAGGAGTAGGAACTCTCTAGTTATGTCTGTCAAAGCAATAAGGGGAAGCATGCAGCTGTACACACAATGATAGTTGTGCAGTACTAGCTTGATGAGTAAGAAACCCTCATGCCTACACCTTTCCTAGCAAGTTCAAAGAAATTCCAGGCCATGGTACCAGATGAGTAAAGATTTGGAATCAATGGTGTGTTGCTGACACCTTACAGGTGGTGGACGACAGTGCAATTCAGCATTGGCCACACAATCTCCTTGCACTGACTCTTTAGGGCCAGGATATTGGGATGTGGAGACGACTGTGCAGGCAAAGTATTACCAGAACATGGGCAGAATGATCTCGGTGGTGCTGAGCTGATAACAACAAATGCAGTAGCTTTCTCTTTCTGCTTTCCATATCTGGGGCTGTGCAAGATAGGGCTCTATGGCAAGAGAGCCTGCTTTGTTGAAGATACCAATGCACCCAGCTTTCCAAGTCACAGGCAACAGCACATTGGAACCTTCTGTTGGTACTGATGTCAGGCTCCTAAGAGATAATGAGTAGATATACCTCTGGTCTCATTCTGTAAAGCCCCTGCAATTTCCAGTGTAGGTCATTGGTTTTGATTCTTTCCAGTGTAGTTGGGATTTAAACTTCCCATTTCAATTTGCATAACCCCAACCAAAAGTTGGCTGAAAAGAGTGAAGTAGGTATGTGATTTCTGAAAAATTTTTTATATTCTCCTTTGTTGGAGAATGGTTGTGCGAGCTCGGCCATGGATCCATGGAGAAGCTGTGCGAATCAAAACTTAGCATGAGAGCACCAAAGTAAGCTGCGATGGAAAGTTACCAAGCCGGTAGAAAAATACAAGCCGAGCTGACAAGGAAGAAATGAAGGTCATGCTGGCCTTGCACAAGTCAGATAAACAACTTTGAGGGAGTACAGTGTGGGAGAACAGGATGGAACCTGGACTCTAGCACGTAGCGGGACTCGCAAGTAGGAGGAGTATGGTAATGGACCCTCGAGAGCTTAGCCAATGATTGTAGGATGAGTAGGCATAATTACTCGGAATAGTATAAAAGTGTATATACGTCGTAATAAAGTTGAAGCTTCCTTTATCACTCATATTGAGTCGTCCGCTTGTCTTCCCTCACTCGTTGCACTCCTTGAACTGTAGTCAGTAAAAATAAACTGCAGAGAGGCTTCAGAGACAAGCAGTTTTCAGCTGCAATGGACTTCATGTCATCAACTTTGAACTGCAAATGTCCCGTATCACAAGACAGATTGAAAAATATGAAATGATCTGCAGTCCTGAGAAGGTTCCCTGGACAAATGGCACTGTGGCTAAGTATAGCACAGAGCAATGCAACTACCAGAGATGTTCCATAAGCCCCAAGAGCACATTAAGTTTTTGATGGACAAACAGGTTAGTAAGGACAAAAATAATTTGTGTTGCATGAGAAGCTCTCAGCAAGGCAGTGACCAAGAGTAGTTGTGACGAGCGCGGGAAAACATGAGCGGACGAC
>VZTL01094999.1:0-16142 GCA_013400535.1 Scopus umbretta | reverse complement strand
CGGAGATTTATTTGGACACTCTGACAAGGCACAACATGCAGTGAAATAAGAAATAGTAAATAAAGCAAGAGATAAGCTTATCCCACACCTGACATTACCCATCATCGGTCACAAGGAGCAGTGACATTTTGCACAGTTAAATTTTGTGAGAGAGACAGAGGAAGAGTGTATGTCTGGTCTTCCCGCGTGTCTCCACCAGTAAATCAAATCCGTCTTCATTGTGGATGAAAGATTCCTTCCTTCTTGCCAGTGGTGGTGGTTTAAATTTTCTCTTATTTCTGGTGAGTAGTGAATTGAATCTGCTGTGATGACATGAAAGCAAATACATTGTGCTTTGTTCTGCTGCCTGTGAGACTATGGAAAAGTAGCTGAGCAGTAAGTGGATACACTGAGATACATGGCTTACTTTTTTTACCCTTTGAGTTCAGTGTCTTAAACTGTCACCTGATGAAGGGGTCACAGACTGATCTAACTGCAGAACTCCTTCCCTTCATTTTATTTTTGCAGACAATTTACTTGGATGATGACGTCTCTTCCTTTGTGCAGATCAGAGGTTCTGTTCCACTGTTTTGGGAGCAACCAGGGCTTCAGGTAAACAAATAACTGAAAAGCCTATCTTATGTATCTCTCTTGTTACCTATAATTTAGAAGTTACTTTATCATTTTTTTAAATGAGCTGCAAAGCTAATTCTGTGAAAATGCTGAGCTCTTTCATTTTAGGTTTACCTTGTAGGAAAGTTTGCATGTTTAGATAAACAGAACTAAACCAGGCAAATGGCTATAGTTAACTGAAATTTACCATTTTCATGTATTCATGTGTCTCTACAAGGAACTATTTTTAAGGGACTGTGTCTGGGTGTTCTAAGCTGAAGCTTACAGCAATATCTTTATAACATTTTCAGTTTCATTTTGGAATAACCTTTCCTTCTAAAATGCCCGGTTGGCTTGATGATGTTGACCTCCACAATAAAATTGGAGTATCTAGGTTTACCAGGATCTCTATAGGAGCATGTTACCTTGAAACAAAGTATAGTGTCTGGATGGTGTGTTTGCTAGATTTCAGTCAAAAGGGTGATGATGATCTAATCTGATCTTCTGCAAGGCAGAGATGTAGGGTTTCATCAGGAGATTATTGCATCAAGCCTAGTGGGTTACCTATGGTCTGTGACTTACATTTTCTATACAGTTGCAAACTCAAATAAGAATCATCCTAGCACTCTTTGCATTCTCTGAACAGAGGGATAAACAACTGGAATGAGTATGCCACATATGCACACACATACGTGTTAGTGGAGAGAATATGTAATATAACTGGTTTTCTTAGATTCTTTAAAGATTATTTAATACTTTTTAATAATTAAATCTAGCACCTAGGTACCATTCAGAACTACTAGATTTAGCACAAAAAAAAGATGACTAAAGGATCCATGTTTGCCCTGCCCCTGGTATAGCTGTATCCAGCTCTGTTGTTCTGTATGTTATGAAGCCACAGAGCTTTTCCACAAGTATTTTTGGGTAGCAGGTAGCATATCTAGTTAAACAGAATGTTCAATTTTTTAGTAGGGACACAGTCTGCTTTTTTGCCTAATCTGGATTAGATTATGCAGCTTTTATTTATGTTGGTGAATACTCCTGACTCATAATCCTTGGATGTGAGTGTGCTGGCACTGGTGTTAGAAAGAACTGCAGAAACCAACCTCATGAAAAACAAAGGAAGATGATGAAGTACAGGAAACAATGTATAATATAAATGAATAGCAGTGTAGTTTTTGGAGAGGAAAGAAACCCTCTGCATACTGTAATAACAGTAGCTAGTAGTCAAAAGGAGCTTGAGGCTACTGTTGTTGACATCAGTATTGAAAGTCCTATTAGATTGATGACACAGGATTTCATCTTTTGTATTTTCAAAGGACTGTTCTGATGCTTTTTAGTTTCTGTAAATAATGAAAGATGAAAGAACTCAGGACTCACAACCCATGAAACTGGCATAACTGCAGACTTTTCTGTGGCACACGGCATGCTTGTGTGAGGCAGTGTGGGACGTTTGCTAGAGGAAGCTGGCAAAGGGATGTGATTTGTTTGGCCATAAAAAGATGTGTAGGTACCCCTTGGCTTAATGATAATTGTGTTTTCACTTGTAATTGTAAATGTTGTCTAATAAAAGCTGTGGCTTTTGTATTAAGGATATTATGTATGTGGGTGTGTGGAGTCTGTTAGAGGTGTCTGGTGCTGTTAGATGTTTTTCTCTGAAGGAAAAAGGGAGACATCTAGTGATTTAGGACTCTAGCAATTTAAGAAGTTATTTCTCTCTTCTCTTTCCAATATTATGTTTTAGGTGGGTTCTCATCGTCTAAGGCTTAACAGAGGTCTGGAAGCTAATGCTCCTGCCTTTGACAGGTAAGCTTCTTTCTGCTTTAGCAATAACACAGCAGCCTGGTGTTTAACTAAGATTCCACAACTTTATGCCTTCCTAGTAAAACCTGAGGGATGCGAAACACCTCTCAGGTGATGTTGCAAATCCCCCAGGTGTTGCAGGATTATTAAGTGGGTTTACTTTGTTTATTCACTTAATTTTGTGCATTTTCCTTTCTCCTTTCAATAGTAATTGAATTAATTTGGTCTCTGGCTTGTTTCTGTACAAGCTAAGAAATACTAAGTGGTATACAAAAGGTCTGTGTAACCCTTTGTGAGCCAACAAACGTGAATTTACGCTTGAGGTACACGGAACATCTGTTCTTTACCACGGTAACCCAGTAATTCAAAAGTAAACACTGCTTCCTTCCCAATCTGGATTTTTTTTTTTCCCCTCATCATTTTACTGCTATACAGAAATAACAGTGTCTTATTCTATGATCAGTATTTTATGATGCTGTCATGCTGATGCTTTTCTACTTTACCCAAAGAATGGCTTGTAAACCTTTTTAAACCATTAATACTACGCTTGTCATCTGGAAACCATAAAAAAGCCATGCATTAGCTTGATTCCTTTGAATGTCTGACTATGAAGTGCTATCCTTTAAGGGCAAAGTCCCATGGACATCACTGGGAACATTGCTTGAAAAGGACATGAAAGATGTGGCCTGTGGGAAATTTTCAACTTCTAAGTGCCAGGTCATGTGTTTAATTTCTATTTTGATTTGGTTTTGGCAGATCAGAGTTTATGTTAATTTTGAGTAAGGCCTGTTAATTCCTTGATTTCATTTACTGCAACTGTTAGCAAGCATGACATAAGTGACTGTTCATAGTTTTGCAGCACTGAAAACCCCAAAGAGAGATTATAATCTAAAGGGACTATCTACCACAGCTGTCCCTGCTCCGAAGGGTCTTAGCCCACATTCTCCATGCTTTTTAAGGCTCTTAAATCCTGCTGAATTCAAATGCCTTTGAGACTTGTGGTCTTGTGGTCATCTGGTGCCATGATAACTTGCCCTGCCAGTGTCCCTGAAGCTCTATCTTAGAGGTCTGCATTCCACAGCAGAATTTATATAAGAAGAAAACAATAATTTATTCAGCATCCTCTTGTGCTGCCCAAGAAGTTGAGAGTACCTCAGCAAGGAACAACTCCATAAGACCATTTAGCTCAGAGAATCTTTTCTCCCTGACCCTGATACAACTGATGAATAGCTTTCTTGTGAGAAACATGAAGATGAGGATCAACTTGCACTATTCCTTCTTTCCCTTGTGTACACTAAAGCCTTTAGCTTAGATGAACTTAGGGATCTCTCTGCGGATCTTACAGATCTGCAAAAGACAGTCCTTTGAAAATGGGCACGGATTAAGTGACTGCTTATATGGAAAAAGACGCTGAAACTTAAAGTGCTACAGCTTTTCTGAGAGTGTTAGCATGGATTTAGCCTGTTAGATTTTCCCATCTGATAGGCCAATGTGTTGAGAAGGCGTTGTGAGAAGTAAATGGTAATCTTGTTAGTGGATCTTTTTCATCCCCTCTTCCTGAGAAATCCTCGGGGAGCTCTGCTTTCAGTACTTATGCAGGTGACCTGAGCTTCATCAGTTTTGTTTAAGTAAGCAACATTGGTGGAGAAGTAGGATCTTGATGCTGGGATCAAGGGGTGCAAATGTATGGGAAGAGTTGGCATACAGAGAACTGGTTGCAGAGTCAGGAACATAAATAGCACCAGAAAATATATTTAGCCATGTTTCTTGAAGGCTGTGCTGATAACATTTTTCTTTCTTTTCTCTGCTTCTGTGGTTTTCTGTGTGGCTTATTTCTGATTATAGGTGTTAGAGGTGCATGCCAGAAGATGTGTGTGCGCTGTTTTTCTGACGCTTTGCCATTGCATGTTGCTTTACAGCATGTAATAGCTTTTCATTTGTGTGAGTGTTTATTTTATTTTTCTAGACTATTTCTATCCAACTTCCTCTTAAGTACTACTCAGTGCTGTTAGTACATGATGGAAGATGGCTTTAAGATCTAATTGTTTGTTGATGAGCCAGCACAGCTCCAGTACCACACACATGCCAACTTGAAAAAAATTTGTTGAGGGGAGAATGGGTGCCTCTGCATCTGGCTAAAAGCTCTTGACTTAAGAGTCCCTAAATGTCAGGCTTTGAGAGGTTGGGGATATATGCCAAAAAAAATACCACCATTGTCCTATCTTGTGTTTTTCCTGAAGAATCTGGGCCAGGCCACTTGGCTGAAAGGACCTTTGGTCTGATCCAGCGCAGCAGTTCTTACAATTACTAATCTTCCTGCTTAATTTAATTAAATTGAGAGTGAATGTCTAAATGTTGTAGTAGGTCAGAGATGTTTGAACCCTGTTGCCTATGACGTGTGTTTGTGCCTATGTGGCCTTGGCAGGGGAGTCCTAGGACCCATGGCAGCTGCTGCTGCCTCTTTGTAGGTTCAGCCCTGCAAGATGCTAGGCAATTCCTGTTGAAGTGTAACATGTTTTCCTCTCTTCCTGTCATTCCTATGACAAGTTCCCAGACTGACAGCCAAGAGGTAGGAGCATACAAAGGGCAGTATCAAAGCTAACAGTGACATAAAAGATCTGGGGCCCCTTTCCTAGTACAGTTCTTTCTTTAAGTTCAGTACAAAATACTGTGTCCATTAATTGCATACTTTCACCATCTGTACTATTTAATAATTGCTTGCAAGGAAACCGAGGAAGATGTCTGTAGCTGCTGTGACTGAAACTTTCTGCTGGATGGAACAAACAGTGATCTCTACTTCTGTATTTTGAAAAACGGTAGTAGGCAACATAACATGGTTTTATTCAGTACTTATTATGATTACTTTTGCTATAGGCATATGATGCTTCTGAAAGAACAGTATGGAAAACAAGTGATCGTTAACCTGTTGGGAAGCAGAGGAGGGGAGGAGGTGCTCAACAGAGCTTTTAAGGTAAAAGCAAAGATTTTTATTTTTTTATTTTTTTTTAAACTGCTGATTTCCTCTGAGCCTCCATTTTCTTTTGTTTCCCTTCTGGCCCAGTAGGTGATGAATATCCCTTTTGGCCCAGTAGGTGATGAATAGTATATCTTAAGAAATGATGTTATCTCTTTACTAGATGTTACATACTGAAAGAATGGTGCTTCATAGTCTCATGGCTTAATTTCCAGTACTGCCTTCCTAGTTATTTCTTCACACATTTATGCACTTTCTCTTTAAAAAACTTTACAAAGATTGCCCTCATTCCCCTAAGAGTAGTCCACATTTGCAAAAATGAATTGTGGTCATCTCTGTCATAGTATGTAGTCACTTAGGCAGTCAGGTGCCTCATGGGATTGCCAGAACTGCTTGGGGGTCAGGCCCTGACCCTGACTCACTGAGTGTAAGCAAGCTATCTTGCTCTGATTGTAGTGGGAAGTAGTTATCTTGCACTGATTGTGATGGGAATTGGCTGCCTGAGCACCAGATGACAGTCTGGTGTATGAAGAGAGAGGTTTTCCTGGCCCCTACATGTTCCTAGGCACAACTAATACCTGAGAGCATCTGGGTTGTGCTTTCAGGATGTCAGGCATTGTAGAATTAAAGCTGTGCTGAGTTCTAGTGCAGTATTCTCATGGCCAGATTTTTAAAATTAGTGTGTACTTGAAGCCGGAGATTGGCACTGAGTGGGATTTGCAGCAGTGCATAGCTGCCTGTGTCTGGCTGGAGGCTGATGGAAATCTGCCTCCTAAGTGTCTCGTTGCTTTAGAAATCGGACATAGATACTTTGGAGTATATCTTCCTACGAATAATATGAAGAATGGTTTAAGTACACACCCATAGTAAGTGGTACATATTTATCATTGGTAAAGAATGATACAACAGTTCTGAGATCAAATGTTTACTGTGTGAAACGAAGCAAAATGAAAATTGTAGTTAAATAATAGTTCCTCCAAAAGAGCTGGGGAGGATATCAGCTTCCTCAGCAGAAAATGACACAGTGAAAGTCTCCCCCTCTACAGAATATGGCCAAAGAAAGGGATTATGACTAAAGCTTGCAAGGCAATGAGGAAGGTACAGAAGTGAAGTCTGGTCCTAGCTTCTGTTTTCAGCTTCTTACTGAATTTCTGCATGACAGAGATAAGCCTCTATAATCTCTTGATTTCCCTATCTTTAAAATATTTTTTATAGTTTATTTTGCAAAAACATTGAATTTAGGGGCAAAATGCTGAAATAACTTAGGAGGATACAAATCTGACTTTTCTTGTTAAATTAATACTGATATTTTATAAAACACTTGCATTCTTGAAGACAGTGTTCTGGCCGATATCGTACAAGCAGAGATTAAGTCAGAAGCAGGGCACCTCTAGAATAAAGACCTTGCATTCATTCCTTTACTTTATCTTCCTTTGCTTGTATTCCTTTGTCTTCTCCCAACTCTTGCTGTAAGCTTAATAATTCTTACCACAGTTGGTTCAAAACTTTCATGTAAATACTGCTGCTGGGTTTCCTTGATCAGAATATCTCCACTAGCATTCATTTATGCAACAGGAACAAATGAAAAATTGTAAACTTAACCTTCAGCTGTTACCTGAATCAGCTGTTACCAGACCAAAAATCAATAGCGTTCCGAGTAATGCTGTTCCTCTCATAAGCATCCCCTGCAATAGATGTAATTATGTTTACAGTAAAAGCAATGCTGTAGTGTAGAGTTACGAATACTCTGACAATGATTTGCACTGAGGCAGTGGGTAAATACCATCCTCAAGTGCATTACTAGTGCCAGCAGCTGTAAAAGCAAGTTGAGGTGTTGACCACAGAGAAGCAGATACCAAGCATTTTGGCTTTGGTAACAGTTGTAGTGAAACGTATTTTGCACGTCTCCCTCCAAACGCCATGCAACACCTTTACATTTGTTTCTGTGGGGAAGGCTTAGTGGCTTACTGTATACAATTATACTGGTGTAACTGCTCCATGTACACTTCTAATGTAATAGCAGAATTGTTTTGTTCAGTTTGTGTAACAGCCCAAGCAGAGTAAAGTACCCATCTCTTGAGATGAGTCCGTGCAGGAGGGAAGGGAATAGACAAAGGCTTGCATAGCTGGAGTTAATGTAACAGTTCTCTCTGGCTTTCTCGTGGAGAGCAGGATGTATTATTGTCATATCTATTACAGATACCTTAATTAAATTAGTGGTGATTACAGAAATGCATGTGAGGTCATGGAAATTGGAGATGAAATAATGAGGCCATTTGTGCCACTTCTTTCACTTCTGTGGTTTACCACAAACATTTTTATAATGTTTCCTGGGACATTTCTTTCTTACTTCCTCCCCAGGCACCCTCTACCTAAATTTAGGGCCATGTTTTCCCATGTCTCAGCACTTCAGGAATAGTTCAAACATCCTCCTGTGCACTGTTATGCTCCTGTACCTTAAGCAGCTCTGGACACCCTTCCCATCAGGGTCCCGGTCCTGAGCCTGCCCAGAGCATCACTTGCCGTACACCCTCACGCACAGAGGCAGCAGCCCACTGCTGCAGGGCTGCCACTAGCCAAGGTGCAGACTGCAGCAATTCTGAGGTATACTTTGCCGTTGCAGTTTTGAGTTCCCCTGCAGAAAAGTTGGGGTCTAACAGTCCAGTTTGCTGTTGGAAAGAAAACAAATAGGGAACTTCAGTTGCTTTTTTTCACGTCTAGCCTTTCAAAATTCCCTATGAACTTCTCAGTATTAAAAATGTGATAAATGGTCAAAGTTTAGTAACGATAAGAGCATCCTGGTATCAATCCTTATACTGGGGCTTAAGCAGGATTTGTTTTCCTTCTTTCTCTATCTAAACAGAAACTGCTGTGGGCCTCTTTCCATGCGGCAGACACTCCCATGATAAACTTTGACTACCACCAATTTGCAAAAGGTGGGAAAACTGAGAAACTGGAAAATTTGCTGAGGCCTCAGCTGAAGTTGCACTGGGAAGACTTTGGAGTCTTCACAAAGGGCGAGAATGTAAGTCCACGGTGAGTGTCCCTGCTCCTCTGTCCCAGCACAGCCAGGCGCCACCTGTCTTGGCCTTCCGAGGTCACTTGCTGTGTTTGGACCATGAGCATGAATGACCATCTTGGAATACAATTTTGAGACAAAGCGTAGTCTTGGTGCTAAATAGATTGTTTTGCTTAACTGCATCTCCGTTGTTTGAAATCTGGAAAAATTACCAGTGCATGGATTTGCTAACACAGTTTTGCAGACATAGTCAAGTAATTAGCCATGTTCATGGAATATATTGTGCACGATGTGCTTGCGCTGTCAGAATGTGGATGGGTATATTCAGGCTGAACATTTGATGATCGTGTTCAATCCACTTACAATTAGATGATATTTTAAAATATACCTTTTTTTCCCTCCCTCCTCTTGTGTTTGGTTCCCAAAGTCTGCAGACGGGTACTTTTCGAATGAATTGTTTGGACTGCCTGGATCGTACTAGTAGTGTACAGTCCTTCATTGCACTGGAGGTGAGTTTGTCAGAGGGCCTTTTGTGGATAGCTGTACTGTGTACATTGTCTGTTCCGTGGGGAAGACAGGAAAGAGGGCATAAAGCCTCAGTGATACAAGTCTGTCTTGCCAGGAATATGATACAGAATGGTTCTGGCTGGAATACTTAAACTGAGGATAAAAAGCAAAAACACATTTGAGAACAATGTTGTTTTTTCTCCTTCTGCACCTAATCCAGATCCTGCTTGCTCAACTGGAGAGCCTTGGGTTGAACTCTAAATCTATAATTGAGCGCTTTGTGGAATCCTACAAAGCGATGTGGACTCTCAACAGTCATAATCTGAGCAGAGTATTTACTGGCAGTCGTGCCCTTGAGGGGAAGCACAAGGTAAAGAAAAATGGCAAAACTGTTTATTCACCAGTAAAGACACGCATCCAATTTACTCTTCAGCATCACTTGCACTGATGACTCCTGTCATGTAGGTTGGGAAACTCAAGGATGGCGCCCGCTCTGTGTCTCGCTCCATTCAGTCGAATTTTTTTGATGCAGTAAAACAGGAAGCCATCAAGTTGCTGCTCATGGGTGACTTCTTCAGTGAGGAATATGCAGACAAAGGCAAGATGCTCATGGACCACACTGCACTGCTGGGTAAGGCCAGTGTAAATCCTTCGCTTTTTCTTTTGTGTCTGTTTTCAGCTGTGTGGTATAAGCAATGGCACCCTTTTGAAAAAAAATCAATAAATAAGCCGCTTTTTGCACAAATCTATTGTTTAAAACACTGCTTTTGAGTGACCATAGCACAGCTCTGTGCATTTTAATTCCACTGTGCTTATTTCTTATATTTTGTTTTGGACTTCTGAGTGTGTTTGTCTGCTGTTTGATGATGATCTCCTCTGACAGTTTAGAGGAGCTGGACCAGAGGGAAAGATTTTAGGGCTATATTCCCAGTCTGGTCCTGTCTGAGTTTGTCTCGAGGAAGTCTCTTAAGCTCAGATTTTTTTATTTCCTTATTTTTGACCTGCAATTTGCACATGCTTTTAGCCATTTGGATCTTTAAAGGCACATTTATGTTGTTATGTTGGTTCATTCCCTGCTTTACTCCAGGCCCTGATAGTCTACAATATATACACATTTGTTTGCACCCATCTAGAGTAAAACAACTTAGCTCCCTCTGAGAAGATACTTGCGTACAGAGTACAAGATAATTGCACTCACAAGCAGTATCAAGTGGTCAGTTTGCTCCAGGGAACTACTGGATTTTAATAGGATAGAGGTGAACCATTCAGCACCACTTCAATCTTGGGCTGTTCCCTGATGTGGACCACAAGGAAAATACAGATAGCTTCTCTGTGCCTGACTGCCAATGCAACTCAGGTAGTTCGGGATTAAGGTTACTTCAGGTGCTCACACAAAAAAAGTGCACTGCTAATTTTCAATACTCATCAAAAATAAGTGAATATAATGGTTTCCTGTGAGGAGTTCTGACCAGGTTAGAGAGCCACGACAGTGCTAGTTTTGGACTGATGTGAGACACTGTGCTGCTCTCTGCCTTTCCCCCCACACCCTAAACTTCTTAGGGCTTCAATTTAAGTCATAACTTGTGACATGCTTGATTGCTGTAGGCTAAGCTGAAAATATAGAAGGGAGCAAAAATAATTTGTTTGCTTATTACTTGAAGAAGTGCAGGAAAATGTATGCTGGAAGTGAGTGACCAGCCCTTCACAAGCTTTCAAAGGGTACCTGGTTTCTGGAAGAGAAATTGCTGACGTCAACCCCAGTTATCTTGTAGTTATTGCCATTGCCATTGAATTTATTCCTTAGCTTTTGTGTTGTTGCTGCTGGGGTAATGTCATTATTTCACAGAGACTGTGTTGCTGCTGTCTGTATGCTTTCTGTCCTTTTACAGCACTTTCTTCTTTTACACACCCTCTTTCTGTCTCCCCTTTTCTGTCAGTAACTCCAAGTATTTTGAAGGCCATGTCAGAGCGTCAGTTTGAATTCACAAGCTTCAAGCGTGTTCGTGTTGCCACGGGGACCTGGAACGTGAACGGAGGGAAGCAGTTTCGAAGCAACATCCTCGGTACCAGTGAGCTGACAGACTGGCTGCTGGATTCTCCCAAGCTCTCTGGAGTTTCTGAATTTCAGGGTATGACTTCACAGTCAAGATGTGTAAGCAAGATTTGCTGGCATCTCTAGGGACAGCGAGTTGGGACACAGATTTGACCACCTGTTCTTTTCAAAGGCAGTGCATCTTGGAGGGCATTTTCTGTCAGTTCTCAGGGGTACATTCAGCCCCATGGAGGCTTTGCTGCCTCCCTTCAACAGTGGAATGGTGCGTGTGAAGAGCTCCTGACAGTCAGAGCAACTCATGGGTCTGTGCAGGTGACTCTGCTTTGAACCTTCAGCAGGTCAGAATTCAGTGGCCTCTCTCACACCATCATGGGGTGTATCTGCCTATTCTGTATCCCATATTTCATTTTCTTCTTCAATATCTCTGACCTTTGTTCTTCATTGTGAGTGGGAGCTATGTGCTTAGGTGTCCTCAGAATGTCTCCTTGATCTTTATCCAGAGCTAAACTTCTGTGTACAATCTGGACTCTGAGAATATCTGGAAATGTTACTATCAAAACCTTCAGACAAAAAGAGTTATTACATTTGTTGAAGGCAATTTCCTTTCTTTAGCAGCATAGAAAGCTCTTGTGCTTGTGGCTTGCTTAAATTGGCGCTGAATTTCTTATTTACAGAACAAGGTCAGGTATTGTAATTGATTTACAGATTTTATTAAGGAAAACGAAAAGTGAATGTTCTATCATTTAAAAGTTGAGTGGTTGCAAAACTATGGCAAAACCTGTGCTTTTATTGTTACAGCGGAACACTTAGCTTCCTGTAGGCATCACAGGGATATTCCTGTGCTTAACCTTCAAGCTCAGGAATTCATTCCTCAAATCCTTGGCCACTTACATGAGTTGTGTCGTTTGAACCCTTAGTGCTTGAGTGCATGGATATGTGATTAGGTGCAGCCAACTGTACTCTGAGCAGCTTGAGTGGGTGATTAGTCCAGTCTGTTTCAGAAACAGTTTAGATGAGTTAGCACATGACTATGCCCACGATACCAAAATTTGTTGAGAGCCAGTCATGTCCTAGCCTTTCCAGGTCCTCCCCTGAGAGAACTGGAGGATTAGGACTAAATGGTACAGAGGGCCACAACATGATAGGTCTAAGCAGCTTCTGGAAGGGAGCTGAGTTATGTGAATGCGCAGAGCTAGGGTCTGACTATGCAAATGTCTGTGTTTGTGGTAATGTCAGTGCAGTGCCTACACTGATGGGTAAGTTGTCAAAGACAAATGTCCAAAATTATTAATGGGAAATAAACATATGACAGTGCCTGTCATGTTAAGCCAGTACAGGAGGCTAGCTGTCATGTGCTAATTTCACTCTTTTGTCTACAGAGAGCTACTGCATATTTTACTTTTCTCTCTGTTCTTATTTTCTGAGGCAGGTCTGATTCAGGTTCCTATGGTTGCCGACTATTTAGGTCTTGATGTTGAATTAAGTTATGTTACCTTGGCCGTATGACAGTTAAAAAAAAACAACCTTTAATCAATGGACAGACCTGATGGGTCAACAGATATGCTTCACACTATTATATGAGAGCATTGGATCTTTGGTGTTTTACCAGTTTAATATCCACAGGCCTGGGCCAGAGAAGGGAGAGTCACGGTGCTCTAGGGTGACCTAAGCTAATCTTAAGTTAGACTCAGAAAAATAAGATAATAAGAAACTTTAACAACTTCCTTAAATGAGTAGATAAATTTACTGAAGACATTGGGAGGGAAGGGACATACTGGTGCGTGGACAGTAAGTTCAGTTACATAGCAATCAGTGTCAAAAAAGATGAGGAGAAACACATTGGGCAAAATGACGAGTGGGTGAAGGATGGTGGGTAGTGAGATGTTGTGGCTTTAGTGATGAGTGGGGTGAAGGAGAGAGAACATTGAATATTTTCTCATCTTAGCATTGCTACAATATAATGCTCTGTTCTGAACTGCTTCCTGCAAGAGAGATGGAGACCAACTGGTGGGAGAAAAGCAGGAAGAAATTTCAGAGGAACTGCAGGGGTTGTTTAGTGAGATTAGATTAAAGGAGCTATGAATATGTATAGCTTGGCAGGGGATACACAAGCTAGAACTATAGAAATGATCCCTGACAGAAATTAGAAAACAAGTCGTTAGAAGAAACAACAAAGTAGTAACTCTTGTATGACTTTTTCCTCTTGCCAACAGATGATGAGAACTGCCCTCCTGACATATTTGCAGTGGGATTTGAAGAGATGGTTGAATTAAGTGCAGGGAATATTGTGAATGCCAGGTAGGTTAAAAACAAAGAACAAAAAACCCCAAGCCTCCAAACCAAAAAGGCCCCCCAAAAGAGCACACTCTCCCCCAAAGGAACCAGCCAAACAAAAGCCTCCAGAGTTGTGCTTTGTATGGTCAGGTGTATAGAATACTTCCTTCCAAGTCTGTTGCTTGTAATCATAGCTGGAAACATGTTTACCATTAACAAATGGCACTGGGATGGTGTTGAAAGTGCTGTTTCTCTGTGAGCTTCGGTACAGTAGAATACACTGAGTTTTCTAAGTCTCTTAAATCTTTGTGTTGGCAGAGAAGGATTCTGGTGGTTGACTTTGATTTACTGCTTGTCCTTAAACCCCTGTCTGACATTGGAAAAATGTGCCCAGTGACTACAAACATAATTGGCATTCATGTGGGAATTCTGAAATGAACAAAATGTCTCTGTGGCTAATTCTATTTGTGAAAATTATGGCTAGAGAAGGAGTTAAAGGCAAAGCCCGAGCTTGGCTCATCAGCATGTACAGAAGGCTATGGTGTATACCGGTCCTTTTGAATCTGAAGGAGGAATAGGTATGGAATCCTGAAGATAATATTACCCATGCCGATTCATTGGGCTGACCAGTTAGTTGTCTGTTTTGGGAATGACAAGTTACAGCAGTGCTTAGCACGGCTGCTGGGCTGGTGGTATAGCTGCATGTATCAGTTGACTGAAAACACTAGTTCTGCAGAAGCGAAGGTATTTGCACCGACCCACAAACCTTCAGCTAAGAACAGCCAACAGCTGTGGGTAGCCAGTCACCTCCCAGTCAGAGATCCAGAGAAGATGTCCTCTTCACTGTGAGCACAAGAGATCTTACAAGTTGTGAGATTGACATGGATTTTTGTTTTTATGGTTAGGATTACTACCATCAGCTTCCAGTTACCCCCAGTGAATGGGGATATCAAATGTCATGTGAGCATGGAACTTTCTGAGCATAGTAGACAAAATTGCTCTCACGTCCAGAAGCAGGATAACTGTGTGTGTGCGCTGTGCCTGGGCTCACTGACCCTGCTGCCTCTGAGCTGGCTCACAAGGAGGTATTCTCTGTCTCTACCATGCATCCTGCAGCACTTCCAGTTCTGGAGCCAGCATGTATACAGCCTAATGGATGTTTGTAAACCTAAGGCATGGTTAATCTGCTCATTTTATTGACTGTATGTGGTTTGTTTTGATTCCATTAAATGATTTTATGTTTGTTCCAGTACAACAAATAGAAAAATGTGGGGAGAGCAGCTTCAAAAAGCTATTTCCAGGACTCATCGCTACATTCAGCTGACATCAGCACAGCTTGTTGGTGTTTGTCTTTTCATCTTTGTACGACCCTATCACGTCCCCTTCATCAGGTAAAAAACCAAACCAAAACAAAACCCCAACCTGTGTCTTCAGTAACATCTGCTGTTGGAGTGTGGCCAGAGAAGGTGGGCTGTCTAGAAAAGGAAAACAAAAATGAGCAGAAGTGCAAAAAACCCCGTGGTGGTCTTACAGAGATTGAAGAGATTAGGACAGAAGTTAGAGAATAGAGAAATAAAATGAGAGAATAGCTGAAGCTTATACAGCAGTGAAAGGACTGATGAAATACAAGCAGTTGAATGTACAATGGGTTATCTCAACATAACCTTTGCCATGAATGCAAGTCAGATAAATATCAGTCAGCAGTTGGGTAGGCAGGCAGGAGCAAGGGAGAAGTCCTTAGAGTGAAAAGACTGAACACACGCTTCTTTCAGAGTGCTTGAAACCCATCTTTTCATAAAAAACATTGATGGTCCCCTTTTGCCTCCCTGAGTGTGTCTTTTCTGGAGGTTTTCTGCAGTCAGGAAAAGAGAGGAGAATAATCAGGGTAAAAAGGATAGAAAAGATGGGGAGCAGGGAAGAGAGAGGAAAATGAAGAGGGGAAAAAGAGAGCCTGTAACATCTTGCATCATTGAGATTATGAATGCTTGACAATAACTCGCATAAGACTTAGGTTTTCCCCCTGCCCCTTGCTTAGAGCCAGTAATATTCTAGCCCAGATCTGCTTGACTTCTATCTGGAAAGTAAAATTTTCTCCCTGGGAAGGACATGCACGGTGCTGGGGTTGGTTACAACAATGATCTCATTATTTACTTATCTGATCAGACAGGCATGCTTTAGTCTCAGAGTAGACTGGCTATCTGGGAGAAATTATCCTGTGAGCAGGTGGTCTGCTCTGCCAAGCAAGTCAGCGTTCTGTAGTAAAGTGTATGCTAATCATGACATTGAAATACTATGTAATTAACAATATGGAGGACCTAAGCAATTTGCCATCAGTACAGAACTCATTTAGGAGTCAGGTATAAATAGTTCTATCTAATAATCACTGATTTTATTGCATCTGATTTAAAAAATTATGGGTTACGATCTGTTGCTCTTTAATGATTGAAAAATCCGGCCACAACTGCGAAGCTGGGTTTCAACACATAGTAATACTAATTAAATTGTTAACTGTCTGAAAAACAGATTCCCATATGTTCAAAAGTAAAAGGAAACATAATAGTAAATTTAGTTATGGTCACTATTTTAAAGATCATGGTAGAGGTAAACTTGAAAAGTGTATTCTGTAGAAACTCCCAATATTTCAGAAATAATGTCTTGCAGGTCTGTTTGGAAGGGGAAAGTAGAGGAGGAAAATACTTTCAAATAGTTATATTTCTGTACTATTGTGTTATACTTAATTCGAAACATAAGTACATGAACATCAAGAAACTAAAAGGTGTGCCTAGAAGCAGCAAGCTTTCTGGAGGGCAGAAGACATGGCATTATAAACTGGTTTTTCTTTTAAGTTGCAGTCAAAGCTAATCGAATGTTTGTCCCTGCAGCCCTTTACTCTCTTTCTATTCTTTTTTAAATACAGGGAT
>VZTL01094964.1:0-10615 GCA_013400535.1 Scopus umbretta | reverse complement strand
CGGCTTGTCCCTGCGTGTGGGGAGAGGCTGCTGGGCCTGCTCGCTGGGCGCCGTGTCCGTTCAGGAGCGGTGCCCGATCCGAAGGCAGCCCACGCCCTGGAGGACAGAACTGCAGATGGGCTGGGTGTGCGGTAGCAGCACACCGCGGTTCGTGCTTTCCTGCGCTTAAAAGACGCATAGATTCGAGTACCCCCTTACTGAATAGAAACGTTTTCCATTAGGGAAGTCGCCTACATGAAATTGCTAAAGACAGCTTAGGATCAATTTGCAGAACTTGGCAGTTTCTAAAGGAGGTTGAAAGGTTCCTTACTGGACACAGAAGTCCTCAGTGCTGGATGTTGCGTTCACGGTTTCAGCAGGTTCCTCGCACAGATGCAGCACGCACGTGGCCGGCGTGTGCTGTGTGGCTGGTGACAGGGCTTGAAGTCAACTCATTTTTGCTGGGTGATCGCTAACTCACCGCCAGTAATGAACTGCTGTAAGTTCATAGGTTTTGATCTGTTTTATTTTCCAAAACGTTTTGCAGAGCCCAAGCTTGGTCCGAGCTTCAGAATTGATTTCAAAGCTCCCTTTCAAGAGTCAAACAAGTGTGTCACGCCTCAAAGCTTCAAAAGTATGTTTGGCAGCTGCCGAGAGCAGTTTTGGGTGATGTGTACTTGGGAATAAAGCTGTTTATGTCCACTCAAAGTGAGATTTTTGGGTGGTAGATGCGATTTGACAACGTGTCAGCTTCTGTCATTCCTTCATGAAACAGTTAACATATTTAGGGTTTGCAGAAGCTTTTAGTACATGAATTCTACTTTTCTGCAGCATATATGTAAAAAATACATACCTTCCGACTGATAAGTGATCCAGTGTGTAACACTAAGCATTTTTATTTCTGGGCATATGGTCTAATTTAGAAATAATGCAGAAGCTTATAAATGATTAGAATATCATATACATATGTTCTTAGCAAAACTATTTTATTAAGGGGTTGAATGTGCATGTATTCATCAGTCAGGTCTTCCTGAGGTTGATAACTTTCTACCTCAGGGAACAGTCGTAAGTATTCTGGAATTAGTTTAATAAGCAGAAGCATGCATATGCGGTCTATGAATTTTAGCTGTGAAATTGGTTTGACCAGGAAATTGTGTTAAAAGTAGCTAATTAACTGCAGAATCAAAAATAAGGATCACTGTAATAGAATGTGGCATATATTCTGGAATGAGTTAATGTGATCAGTTAATAAAGCAAAAAAAGCTGTAAAATACTGACGGAAAGTAGAAAACTCAATTAAGGGACTTGAGATAGAATGGGAGAAAAGAGCAATAAAAAGACAGTTTAAATTATTGGTGGAGGCAAACATGATGGTCATTTGAAGATCCAGTTGGCTTTGTGTTACGTCTTATCTTTATGGCCTCGCTGCTAATTTAAAGGGTGAGTTTTGCACAGTGAGTAAGATTTGATAATAATTGTGTTGTAACTTTATATTGTATCTATTCTGGACAAATTTTTCTTTCTAAGGCCTTTGGCCTGCTCTTGAGCTCCTCTTTCGCTTAACTGGTAAGCAAACCCAACAAACCGAGTTCCAGAATATCTCGGAGATCTCACTGAAAGCCAGTCTTCCAATAAGACCACTAAACGCGCTACCTCCGTTCCATAACTAAAGCAAAGTGATTAATACAGTTTATATCAGAATTCAGGGTTTGTGCTTCTCCACTCCCAAGTGGTCTTTGAGATTGCATCAAAGAGACCTGGGGTTTCTTTCCAAGGCATTGAGAATCTCTCTTTACTATCAAAATGGCGATCTTTAAAAATTTCAGCCTTTTTTATTGGATCATCCTGGTATTTTTCCCTTCTCTGTGATGGTCCAACCAGATGCTCTGTCTCCTGATTACACTAAAGGACCACAGCACAAACTGTTCTCTGCCTGGCGATCTTCTTTAGCCAAATTAGCTCAGTTTGCATCGTTCAAACACTAGTTCTAACCATCTGTTCAGACAACCCAAGAATGTAGGTGTCCTTGCCACATCCTAGTACAAGGAGTAAAAAACAGTAAGCCATGTTGATGAGACATTTCATTAAATCAGTCCAGAAATGATACTGCAGGAAGTTCCTCAAATTGCCAAACTGTGTTTCAATACATATTTTAAAATATAACAACTCCAAGACCTAAGCACGTACAGTAATTCCCTATTTTTGAAGACAAACAAAGAACAAAAGCCCAAACCACCCAGCTAGCACTTCACAGTTTAACTGTGAAACATGTAAACATATAAACATATAAGCCTATCTGTTTAACACTGGGGACTCTGTTAACGAGCAATACACGGTGCGTAGGCACCCTAAGAAGGCCTTGCTGTAGCTGCGACTACTCTTCCCTTTTTTGTCTCACCAATGAATTTATCTCACGGTGAAGTCTTGCAAATTGCCGTATGATTTGGTATCTGGGCAAGAGATTTATTCTGGCTTTACATGCATGGAACATAATTTAGTAACTGTAAGATCAGAACCAGACACCGTTTACACGACAATGCAAAATAGTGTTAAAAAGATCTGAAAAGCAAAACAACACCATGCTTGTCATATGGATAGGTACTGTTTCTGATAATATCCTGGTTATGTAAAGGAAATGAAAGAACTCAAGGTAAGCAATTGGAACAATTTGTGTTCTTTATAGATACTACAAATATACATTTTAGATATTTTTATTATATAAGAATATGTTTCTGTTCTAATCAGCTCTTAGCCAACAGTAGGACCGGGTCTCAGCCCTGTTTGTCTGCTTCTGTTGTGGTTTTTATTGGTTTTGGAGGCTTGCCACACTTTCTTAGGTCGCACTGGCAAAAGAAGTTGCAATGAATATTATTTATCATCATTAAATGGTTTTCTTGATCCTGTGTCCAAAGATGAGATGCATGTAGTGCCTTAGTTAAGCTTACAGTTTCATGGTTCTATAAATGCAAGTGAATCATGGGGCACAGAAGAGTTCACCGTGTACAATTTCATTTCAGCAGAACAATTAAAGATAAGTTGGAAGTTTTTTGTTTCAATTTGTTATGTTCCCCCTTTGTCTGTTCATTTTGGTGAAGAAGTAACTAATTGGTTAAAACCAAAAGAAGACAGAGGTATTGCATCAGTGGTATGTATGTCTAGCTAGAGAAAAAAGAGAATCCAGCTTCTTCCTCATCCCATGCTTGTGATTTAAACTTACTGGGTACTGCTGTTCTTGGTGTTACTCTTGGGTTATTCTGCTTTTGCATCACTGCTGTCTGTGGTGCCATGCCTCCTGCTTCTTTGTCCAATTAATTAAGTTATTAAATCCGGTCAAATAAGTACTATAATTGGCTGTCACTGAATCTGTAAAGCTTTGCATCATATCGGCCTCAGAGAAAGAGATTAGCGTTTGGTGATGTAATATGGCGGGATCTACAACTAGTTAAAGGCTAAACCTTCTCAGATTTGTGTTAATTTATGTAAATATGTTTCCAGATTTTGTTAATGTAGCCCTTGAGACTAAGTTGGCAAGTAATTTATTTTCTTAATGAGAGCTGTTGAACCAATGAGGGCACAGATAATCTTATTATACCATCCAGACCTCGTGTTATATTTGACAGGATTTTAGAGAAGTCATGTGTAATACTTTCCTGTGGGTCGAGTCTGCTTATGTTACAGTTGTACAAGGTCAGACCTTAATTTATCTAGCAACTGCGTATTTAATTTTAGAAGTATCACAGGACACAGCTTGCAGGGCACCATTCCTGGCTGTTCAAAATGCAGGCCCCAGAGTAACCGTGGCAAGATAATGGGTTGAAAAGGTGAGAATATATGGTATGCTCGCCAATTAGACTAACAGAAAAATAGTTTAAAACTGTAATATTTAATAGACTGAGTCCAAATTTAGAATGCTATTAATTATTTTATTGCTAGGAGTAACCTCTTTGCATGCCTAAGGGCCTTCTATTTATAGAAAGCAAAGCTAGGATTGTCTAGTTTATTTTAAGGATAAGAAATTAGAATAACATTAACACTCATAACTTTAACTTTCTACCTATGTGTTTAAAAGTGATGAGCGCTTGATACACTTCTTTCCAAGGAAAGACACAACTCCCATGATTAGCAAGTAGTTCAGATTTTTTTTTCAATGAAAAAACAGTAACTTAAGAGCGCAAAACTTTTTTTTCTTTTCTAAGGAAAACAGCAAGAAGTAATAATCCATTTTTCAGGCATACACAGAAAAAAAGGATCTGAAAATATCAGACTACTCAAAATACTGTTGAAGGAAAATATTCTTGGTAATACAAAAAAGTAAAACTTGTTCAGAGTAAGCATTTGCAATTGTTTCTAGTGATCTAGTGCCTGGGTCTGGTAATTGCGAAACTTCCACAGGCGAACGGAAGATTCTGCTGCTGAGCTTTTTAGCCTTTTCATTGTCACATCGTGTAATGCAGCAGGGATGTCTGCTGCTGCTGAGTGTGCCAGCCATGCTGTTATATTCTGCTGTGATCCTAGTGGAACAGCCACGCTTCAGTCGGACCTTGTCACCTCAGCACAGTGTATTACAAGCGGTGATATAGCAAATCAGGCTCTCGAAGCACGTATAGACCCCTGGCGACGTGTCCAGCACTTGTGCTGTGGTGAGCCGTTTGCCTTATACTTACTCTACCAAGTCACAGTGACTTGCTACCTTACTAACTTTCCCATTTTATAGTGTATTATTAAGTTTTGTGGGATGAGATAATTTGAAAACAGTACGCGCAACAATTCTGAAACACTGCTTATCTGAGACATTTCTGGTTAAATGTGTGTTCAAGCAGAGCTTTAAGTTGCCTGTGGCATAATCAGTCTGGGGAGTACAGCAAAGCAGGAGATAGCTGACCAAATGGGTGAGAAGTTACATGACCAGAGAAAAGAAAACAAGTTTCCGTGGTGACTTGTAAACCGATTTCTTCCTCTAATCTTTTGGAGAGAAAGGGGAGCTAGAAAGGCAGTATCATTTTTTTCTGAAAATAAAAGGATTTTCTTACTAAATTACTATCCTGCAAGATGCCCTGTGCTCTTAACTCTTGGAACCAGTGACGTTGGAGGGTATTGATCACCTCGCAGGACTAAACCGTATGTCAACATGTTCATAAAGGTACTGTAATAAACAAAATCAGCCTTCTTTCAGAGAGTTTGCAATGCAAGGGTCTAATCTAAGGCCTGTATAAGTCTTCAGGAATCTTTATGGTTCAGACTCTAGGGTAACTATAATATGATGGTCTGTAATACAATAATTTCCAGTCTCAGTTCTTCTAAGGACAGCAACTTCTGTAGGGCATGGAGGTCCATCCATGCAGATCTGATAGGGTGAGCATGATTCATCAAAAAGATGCTTCAAAAACTTCAGCAATGTCATGGAGTCTTCAAATGGAGGGGTTTTGGAACATAAGGAAAGGTGGGAAGAAAGGGAGAGGAGCTTCTCTTTGCTTCTAAGCTGTTGTGGAGGAAACGGAAAAGTTGCAACAAGGCACATTAAATATTTTTTTATTAAAATTATCCTTAATAAATTATCTTACGTAAATGAACGGTTTAGTCTCATGAGGAGCACCTCCCTTCCGCCAGTGAAGTCTTAAATTTATTCTAAAATGTACTTTCCTTTTAGCTGGTGGCAAGAACAGGTTGTAGATACAGTTCTATTGAGATACAGTTCTAAAACTGCTAGTCCAAGAGAGGTTTTATCTCTGCTGCCCAAAAGGTTTGTCAGTCTTCAGAAGACCGTATATTTGTGGGTTAAATGATGGAAGCTTTAAGGTTCCATCAAAATTAGAAAAGTGTTTATGAAAATGGGAAGATAAATGCACCTTGACTCAGAATTCAACTGCCTGTCAACCAAGTGCCAACAAGAGATGAGGAAGAGAGGCTCAGTTTCCTGGCCTTATTGCTGATGAGGAAAGTTTTACATTCTGGTTAATAAGACACTTGTGGCAGCATTTGGGAAAAAAAAATGGTCAGCTGCTTTATTTTGTTTAGCTTTTTGAAGTTTCTGTGGTTTGTATTACACGTTGGAAGTTTGAGATGGGGTACCTTCCTTTCTGCATAAAGCAAACTATATTTAAAAAAACCCTTCTTATTAATTTGTTTTTGCTGCAACAAACCTGATAGGCTTTCATAAGCTTGTTTTGATCATAAGGATTTCAGAGCCTCGTTATCATTGTTCTTTAGAATTACGGAGAAGTCTGTATTGTCCATCCTGTCCAACAGGATGTCAGTCAGTCAATGTTCTTGGGCATTTCAGACATCCTTTTTTGTGTGAGAAGTTCTGTCTTAACAGTATGCCAAAACGTAACTTCCAGAACTTCCGAGCATGAATATGATGTGCGGCAGATGTAACATTAGGCAGCATCTGAAAGATTTTGGTACGCGTGTCTGCATTGTACTGACCAGTTCATCAGTCTATCTTGTGTGTGAAATCTGATTTTGGACTGTTAGGCTGAAGCCTTGATTAGAGACACAAAAGGAAGGAAGAGAAAACCCTTGAGAAAAGCAGTCTGTTATGAACAGCATGAAGGTCTATTCTTCTAAGCCCAAAAAGAAAATGTGCCCATGAAATATTTTTTTTTCAATTGCTCACAGAGGTTTTTTTTGTAGTCAGAGGTGGCAGTCAAGACTGAAGTTGTATATTTTTTCCTTCAAAGAAAATGGGACTGAAGTGGAGATTTTTTCCACTTCAGATTGTCAATCCTTGCGGATAAAAACCTGGGCCGTGGTTCCAGTACCTGTTGAAAGAGGTGGGAATCCGCATTACTCAGGAATCTGAATCCAAGAGACCTTTAGCTTCTGAGTCAATCTGACTTTAAGCCCTTACTAATTTAATTTTGGTTTGCAAGCTTTATCATAATATGCTAAGTAGTATACACTGAGCTTTCCAACTACTCTCACACCTTGAAAACAGTAACTGGCACAGCTCGACCATCACCTGGGCTCGTGTACCAAGCCCCTGTGAATGTCCATTAAACTTCATGACTGCAGAAGTAGCACAGAGACGCAAAGTCTTTTGTCTGTTTTGATAAGACCGTGCCTTGGCAGCGTAAAACTAAAGCAAGATTTGCAAATGTTTTGGGTTTTGGGTTTGGTTTTTTTTTGGTACATTAATGATGTGAAAAGTGATAATTAATGACACAGGACCATTGTAATGTTTTGCTGTGTAACTACCTATCTGTGAAGTCCAAAATCTTATACTTAATATCATTATATTAACATAAAAGAGGTGTTGCATTTGGTATCATCTCTCCCAAATCCCTTATTTATCCCTCTCATTTCTAGTAAAGTGTTTTTTAAATTCAGAACTGAATGATGTGTCACCACCTAAACTGTAGTGACGTGACGTGGGATTTCTCACACTGAAATCCTGTGTCCAAACAACTCTAGTTGGTGGATCCATCCTATATTTCCTCCCAGTGCCATACTGGGTGAAGGAAGTGGGGAAAAATGCTCTTTCGCCATGCAAGAGTCAAGTTAGTTCATTGCTGCTCTGACATAATTTGGTGTTTGTTTAAATCCTGAATAAATACAATGTGTGATCACCCTTGGAACTGGTCATGTGTTTCATTCTGAACTGCAGACCCTCTCTGTAAAAATTCTCAGACAATTGGAGTGTTTTTCTTTTTTGTGTCTATAATTTTTAAATGTATATGTGTTTGTGGTTATGTTCTTGAATTCCTTGTGAATGCCTGTGTTTGATTAGGAATCATTCATGAGGCAATAACTTTGTTTACTGTTCATTATTCATGCTTGTATGGAAATCATATATCCATTGACTTGATGACCACAGCTCTCTAAAGAGGAAAAGTCTCTTTTTATGGTTCACAAATTGTCCAGTATTTGCCTGTAGATGACAAATGTAGTGTGTGAACAATACAAAGAACTTTTCCTAAATGGCACGTCTAGTACTAAATGTTTCCAGGGTTGTTTTCTGTCACCATTTTTAAACAGGAATTGTATCATTTTTCAGTAGGAATAAACTTACCAAAACATTATTAAATTAAAAGAAATTGATGGAAACATCTAATTGTATTATAAAAATACCTTAAGCAGGATGTGATCCTTCGCATTATATTTCTGTGTGTATTTCAAAATATCTCATCGTTGTAGCTCACCATAAAAAATGATGGACGAAAGAGAAGATTTGGTTGAAGATCTGCTCACTGAGTATGCCATACAGCTTAGCATTCAAGAATCAAATGGGGCCAAACCACCAGTGTCTTCCAGCTATAATGACAGGTACTGTCAATTCAGTATGTGTTAGAGATTATGCTGTAGTTTAGCAGCATTTTGAGACATTGCTATTTGGAGCCTTTATGTCATGCTTAAAGCTGTTCTTACTTTGACTATTACACCTCTTTCTCAGTGAAGTGCTGTCTGAAGCAATGACTGAGAAGAGTAAACAAAATAGAAATGTTGATTTTGTTTTCCTCAAACATTTCTAAAACCTCCAACTTTAAAGGCAATACATTTGGATTTGTTAGTATACTGTCTGCTCTGTAATTGTAACAGTGTGCCGGTCTTTCCCTGTGCACTCAGGTGCATACGTGTACAAGAAAAATCCAAACCAGAACAACAACGAAAAACCCGCAGGGGTGTTCGAGCGAGACTTCGTATATGACATTAATGTTATGGTAAAGAGTGGTTCCCGTAGTTAGGAAATGTAGGGCTCGGCTGAGCTACGTGGGGTGATGACACCTTAGGGAGATGAGATTCACTTGGCTAAACTAATACTCTCCTTGGCTTTTTGGGCCATGTACCTTATGAAAAGTGTGTGAAACAAAGCTAAAATTTGTCTTAATAGATGTTCTTTGGCAATAATCCATAAATACATTTTGTAGATTGCCCTGTCTAAGATGGAAAGATGTAGAACTGTAAGTCTTGGGGGCCTGGTAACCTTTCCTCATTTCCTGTGGGATCTCATGAAGGTTTGGGTCCTTATGGAGCTCCTGTTGTAGGACTGGAATCACCCTTTTCACTGAAGGCTGTCAGCAGAACCACTGGGTACTCTTGTTATTTGATTGGGTTTTTCTTTTTATTAAATCTCATCTATTTTTTTAGTATGCTCTTATCACCAGAATATCTCAAGGAACTAGCAGGCACTAGCATTTAACTTCCATCTCATGGAACTTTAAATGAAACTGTTAAAAACATTACAACCCTTTTTCAGGGAAAATGGTACCATTGATATCATCAAACTCTCCTTCATTAGTGAATATTGACATTCTGAGACCATCACATTCTCATTCACTGTCTAAGGTTTCTGAATCTGAAGGGCTCATTTCTATAGTGTGGGGCAAGTACGGCTTTTTAGTCCACGTCAGAATTCCTTACTAAGCTAGGAGATTTATCAGGTCAGCCTGCAGAAGAAAATGCACCTAACTGGAGAACTTTGGATAGTCTGAAGGCCCACAGTACAGGCCTAACTTGGGAGGCTCATCAAGATTGTAGCTGATGTATTCAAAGGAAAATTGGTTCAGATGAGAACCTAATGGAAAATATTGAATAAATAATATAATGCATCTATTGTTTGTTTATGCTTTCTATTTTCTGCTCTTTTTTGGATAGTTTTGTACCACCTAGTGAGGAAAATAGGAAAATTGTAACATCGATAAAGCAAGGTAAAGACCCTAAAATAGTCCCTTTGCAAAACTGGGCTTCTCTTATATTATTTTTCCAACTGCATCTTGTTTATCTGCTGGATTTTTTTAAGGTCAAGTGTTTGGGCTCCAAGAACTTGTGAAACAGAAATATGCTTTGGATGAAGCTGATGAAAGAGGGTGGTTTCCACTGCATGAGGCTGCAGCTCAGCCAATTCAGCAAATACTTGAAATCATTTTAGATGGTGAGTAAGGTAAAAAAATCCCACAAGATAAGGGGAGCAGCAAAGAAACATGGAACAATAAACAGCCCTCCACAACAGGCTAGAACTGTTTACTAAAGTACGATCAAATCCTCTGTGGAGCATCTTGCTTATGTTGTATAAATATTCAGGCAAATTTTCTTTTTGGGAAAGTTGCATCAATTTACACCAGCAAAGAGCTTGGACCATTTTTAACGTTTTGTTCAGGAACCTACAGACAGAGCAAAAATTAGCGTTCTGTATTCAGTGTGTTTGGCTGTACTAGTTTGGTTAAGTTAAACATCATTACAAATAGTTTTCATAAAGACTTAGCATTTAAGGATTTCTGGTATACGTGTATGTGTTAACAGCCTTGTGCTTTAATTTTGTTTTATCTTTTCTCACTTTCTTACCTGTAGCATCTTATAAAACAATGTGGGAATACAAAACATGTGATGGAGAAACACCATTAACTTTGGCGGCAAAAGCTGGCTTTGTGGAAAATGTACGAACGTTACTGGAAAAGGGTGTTTGGCCTAATACCACAAATGACAAAGGAGAAACTCCACTTCTTATCGGTAATTGCCTCCTCTCCCTGGGTTATAGCAAAGTGAATGGCAGCACTTCCCCTCCACTAAGTACTCACCCGAGTACTCTTGTTGTCTTGTGTGGTTTAGATGCTGGTCATCTTTTTAGATGAAACTAAATGCCCAGCACTTAGTGAAATGTACCCTGCGATCAGTTCAGCGCTTGGTATGCTTTCATGAA
>VZTL01094932.1:0-22211 GCA_013400535.1 Scopus umbretta | reverse complement strand
AATGTACCTTTACTGCAGGAAAGAGAGGAATGGAAAGAGAAGGAAAAAAGGGAGTCGACCACTACCCCTTCCAGCTACGACCTCATTCTGTTGGCCCTTGTCCACAGAGCACTTTTCTGCCCTCTGGGGAGCGGTGGTGCCAATCCAGTGTCTCAAGACCAGAGGAAACAAAGGAGACAAAGACCGCATCAGCAGTTGCATCTAAGGGTTTTACATGGGCCTCGGACTAAAAGTTTCAACAGGGAGAGCGAAGCAGATGGGCCTCATCAGTCTTGTTGCTCGTGTGTCTGTGGTCTAGTTTACAGTGAGACTCGTGCACTGGTAGCCATGGCCAGTAGGAATCTAAATGTGCCCAGCCCTGTTTTCCGGTGTTGAGGCCAACTGGCATATAGTGTGCGGCATCCATGGTATTGAACCCCGCAAAACAGGGTGGCTGCTGCCCAAGTCCCGGTGGGGACCAGTGCCTCCAGTGGTTCCCAGTATCTGGGGTTTCCTTGGTGGGGAGCTAGCTGGCCTGGGGAGAGACTGTGCTGGGACCTCCTGCACCGTGTAATGGTGTCAGTGCTTCGGTGCCAATGCCTGGGAATAGGCCATGGCACGTGTCGTTCCACAGGCATAACATGTGCCTGCCGCCCATGTCTTTCTTTCTAGCAAAGGCATGAATCCTGCTAAGTAAGCTGGCCTGTCTATTTAAGACTAAGTATTTACATGTCACTTGTTTTTTTTTAAATTAACCTTTTTTTTTTTCCCCCTCCAGATTATGGATCTGATTAGTTTTGCAGGTAGTTAACCTAGAAGTAAGAAAACCCAGATAAGGGAAGGGAGGGTGTTAGTTATTCAGAAGAGTGTATCCTAGATCACGAGCAAGAACAGCAAGTGTTCAAAACTGCAAGTGCTCAAAACCACCTCATTGTTTTCTACAAAGGACTATTTTAATATTTCTAATTGCACCAAGCCCCCAAAAGTTACCACCCCATCTGTATGTGCTTTCACCTTACACCCTGTTTTTTTATAATAAGAAAACCCCATCAAAGGTACAGTTCAGATAACGACTCCTGTACGTAATCTAATAGTCAGTGTTAGACTAAAGGTTTAAACAATGCCTGGTTTGCTTTTCAGCAGAGGATTTCTCTCAGTGCTACTAGGGAAGAAAATTGCTTTGAAATTGCCGAAGTAAGCAGTTAGTCCCTCCTGGTTTCCTGCTTGTCCTGCGCTTCTCTCAATAGGCTTGTATTGCTTGTATCTCCTGCAAGGAATGTGCACAGTTAGTTGCTGAAAGACATTTAAATGAAAGTCCACATTTAGCATGTGAGTAGTGCATAAGAGAACTAACCATGTATTCGTAACATATATTCACTCTCCTCCTTCCCTCTTCAATCTCATCTAATGGTTAATAGCTACAGGTCAGTAGGGGTGACTAAGGCTTGGTTAATGAGAAGGTTCCTTAGTGGAGTACTGTTGCTCTGTGGAGGTGTTTCTTTCTCACCACGGACCGTGAAGGGTGAGCATACTCTCGGCTTGGGAGTCTTGGTGCAGTCTTGAAGTTTCGTGAGAAACACCCAAACTAGTAATGCGGTAACACGTGCTCCTGTTAACTACCTTCCTGCATGCCCAGCACCTTTCTCCCCCAGAATTTATGTCAGTTACTTAATGAAGAATTTTGATGGTTAATTCTTGATCTGTCAGTCTTATAAGAATTTGAGAGCTAAATTAAATTTCTGTTTGTTAGGTTTTACTGCATATATAAATCACATCATGTAGTTTGAGTTTGCTTACTGCTTACATGGAGTTCCCAGGCCTTCTAGTATTACTGTTTGTGCTGATGAGCACAGAACGTAATTTTCTATGAAAGTCTTTAACATTTGTTTACTTTCCAATGGTTTTGTGGCTTAAGACAGTAATTTGTTTTTTTGAATATTTGCCAGAATATTGTGAACAACAATAAAAAAGAAACAAAAATATAGCTAATGCAAATTTACGTTGTCTTGTTAATTTAAACTAATATTTTTTACAGTTCCTTGAACTGTTTTTAATCCTAGAAACTAGCAACTTACTTGTAAAGGACAAAAGCCCCAATGGCGGCAAACACTGCCAACAAACCAAGGAAGATAAAGACACCTTCTGTTGTTCCTGATGATGATCCTAGAGTTCAGAAAGTAGTTTGATTAAATGTTAGCCGCATTTTTACAGTGAGATCGATTTTTCTAAAGAAAATGTCTTTTTTACTTGATTGCTGTAGAGACTGGAGTACACTTAATACTTCTGATTTGCCAAGCATTGCAGGTCAGTGACTTTGGCAGGAGGTGGTGCTTTCACATCCTAATTGGTTTAATTTTTGGTTCCACCAGAGTGCGAGTTGGGCTTTGCCAGTGTTCTCATATAAGCCATGCTCCTGAGACACAGGGCTGCCCTTCCAGTGTGGAAGGGAATGGAGGGTCTTGCTGGCACCCCATGAGGTGAGGCTAATTTGCTCCTTGCCCCTTGCTATGTTAGGGAAATGCTTTCACTGAGAGTATGAGAGATGCGGTCTCTTTATAAGCTTTAATGTTAGAATCAGCTTCAGCTTTCTCTTAGGGATGATGCCCAGGGGGAAAAGGGATAAAAAAGGAGTTTCTTAAATGTTGTTGTTTGTTTCAGTCCCATATGCTAAGATGGCAGAGTGTGGCTGAGAGCTTGATGGACTTGGGCTTGTTTGTCTCATCCAGGAGCTGAGGGCTCTGCTTTTTTTAACATGCTCATTAACTTTGGGCTCTGCCTGTCATTGAACTCTGCCTTCTGGTTTGCCATCAACCATTTCACTCACATGTACTCCTAATTCCATCATATCTCATGGAAGAAGCCAAATCATTACAAGTATTTTTTAAAAATTTATGTTAAATATCTTAATTTTCCAGTCCACAAGCTGTACCTTTATTGAATTTACTGACGCTGAGATGCATTCTTGGTCCTCATATTAACAACACTGTTTATAAAATGAAGTAAACCTAGAGGTGCACGTTGGCTTACCTTTCCAGTTATTAATTTATAATTGCTGTCTATGAAAATCAAGATATCAAATCAGGGTTTGCCATTAACTTGGCACATCTGCCTCATATATTTCTTGGTTTGTTGATATAATTGTTCGTGAAGGCTTGACCTCATTCCTAATTTACACAACATTTTTGCTGAGACTGTAGGGATTTACCTTAGTTTATGAATAAGGTAGGTCCTTGGACTAATTTGCAAAGCAACATGTGATGGGATGGGTCTAAATCATAGGACTGCAACCCATTCAACAGCAGTTTAAGCAAGATAAGAGCGGGTGTTTTGTGCAATGTCTACGTAAGCCAGGCACAGGCCTGCCAAATTTCAAGGGCCAGATGTTTAGGCACCAAATACTCAGGCAGAAAATTATGGGATTTTCAGAAATTCATAAATAACTTGCCTTCTCTTGAAATGAGTGGAAAATTGTGGCACATGAGAAATGTTTGCAAACATTAGATGGGCTCTTCCAGAAGGTGACTCAAAGCAGCAACCTCTCTTAGATCCTAATTCTGCTTTGATTATAGTGGAAGCCCCAAAGTACAACTTAGCCTTGCCCTCTGGAGGAAGCCTAGGAAGACCAGCCTTGTTGGTCTAAAGTTAGCCTCTGTGAATACAGTTTTGAAAAATCCTGCTGCATGCTTATTTTCATCTTCAGGAGCCGGAATGCACTTACAGGTCAGGCATTGTGCCTTAGTCATCATGAACTGATTTCGGTACAGCTAAATTTGTACGTAGGCTAAATAAAATCTGCCAAAAATACTGTGGCAAATGATTGCAAAGGGTCAGTTGCTTGGCTGATAGTAATTAAAGAGTTCAGGAGAGTCCCTAGGACGCTGTAGCGGGAGGTCAGGAGGGCAATGGAGTGGGAGCAGAGAGACAGCATGAACATTCAGACTTCTGACTGAGGCTGAGTTTAATACCTGGTCCGGTCAAAGACTGCTTGGATAATGTGAGCAAGGTACAGTGTTACTCATCCAACCAAAGGTAAGCCTCCTGTTCTGAAATAGTCACCCTGGGCAGACTTTGTAGTCAATGGATACACAGGTCTTTCCAGAACTTGTTTCATATTATCCCCATGTAGAAATAGAAACCTGGTCAAGGTCAATGGGCTACAAAGAGGGCCCAGGGCAGCCAGCTCAGCTGCAGGCTTTGGTTCTGTCTCAAGTGAGCTGAATTCCTCTCAGTTTCTCCTATGTCTCCATGTTTGGAGTAGGCTGGCTGGCATGTCCCCCACCTGCTTTTCTGCCCAACAGAGTTATACTGTGGAAAAATACCTTATGGCTTAAGAACCGTTCATATTCTGTGATACTGAAGGGTTTGTATAATTACTGTACTCATTGGATCATAAACATAAATCAAAGCAAGTTCTAACATACTGAAATTCCTGCAGGGAAAGAATAATCTCTTTATCTTTGCACAGACTCTCACGCAAGCTGGCGCAGTCTCAGCCGAGGTCTCCAGGCATAATAAAAACCCCATGTAAATTCCTGTGCTCTCCCCCCACCGCCCCGCAAGGAGATGACCACAGGGACAAGCTATTCACAGACGACCCGCATCTACATTGTGAGGACTCACCTCCATTTACGGAAATCAGCGCGCTGGCAAAGGCTTGACTTGTGTCATCCCCCAAGGTGATGTTTATACAGTATGTTCCAGGTTCCTCAAAAGCTCTCCTGATGGTGAGTAAGCATTCATCAGTGACAACGGGGTCGCATACCACACTCTTGGACTCCTGGCACGTGGGGTCAGAAACTACGGTGCAGACATCTGTGGGGAGGCTGGGATGGGAAGAGAGAACACACTGCATCTGTGGAGTCCTGTTAGCGCGGTTCATAGGCACACTGCACTGATGCCCCACTTTTATGCCGGTGCCTGTTTACTGAAGTCAGTGGCATTATAGTGATTCAAGAGTGTTTTATTAATACATTTTATATATATATATTATACATACCTATATATTTTAAATACATACATATGTGTGGATTTTATATAAAATGCATATATACAATCTATAAAATTTTCTGCTTGTTTTACATACCGGTTAATTTTTTATGTTGATCACAGAATTACCTGCCACAAATCAGCTTACAAAGTCCATTACCTTTAATATACTTCATTAAGAAAGGAATGCAGATTATTGTATGTATCATGTGCCAAAAAAGTAAACGTTAACTTAAGAGAGGTTAATTGTTTTCCAGTTGTATTACCAAGACAATTCTTGTACTTCTCAGTCCTGTCAACTCTAATCCTCTTCTAGGAGCTAGGAGTATTAGTGCACTGTTTTCCTATCCAAGAAATTGCTTGAACACACCCATTTACTCTAAGTGTCAAAAAATCATAGCCAAAAATAAAGGGTTTCCTTCCAATTTCAGTAGGCTGCTTCCCATTTTACAGTAAGTGCTGAAATCCTGTCTTGGCCAGGAAAATATAGAATTGTTTCTCCCCACTATCTCGTTCTCTTATTTTTATTGAGGCTTGATATTTGCTCTGAATCCTAAGAGCCTGGCGGTAGCCTCCGTTGCCATAGTTTACAAATGAGACTTGCATTATCTTTAGTTCCAGTCAAGAAATAGAAACACTGCAGTTCCCAACTTTTGTTCATAGAGCTGCATCGAAGTGCAGACAGTGTTCCAGCACCTAATTATTTTTAAAGAGAGAAGATTGACATTTTCATTCACACACTTACCTCCCTTGGCAGGTAACCACAAAGTCAACCAGTGAGTTTTCAGCTTGACTTTCTGTCATCTGGATGTTCGTCATCTGAATAATATTTACCTCAAGGATTCCCTCTGGGAGAGGAAACAGATGTCAATGGTAGGACACATGACAAGCTCTGAAGTCTGTTTGTACAGAACCTCAAGTGCTTGGCTGATGCTCAGTTCAGGTCTTGTTTTCCATAACCTCCTCCCTCCCTTAGCATTCCTCTTGAAGGGTTTGAAAGCTGAGAAATTTGCCAGTGCTTTCCCTGTGAGGCTGTTCCTTTCTGCTCTGCTTTATTTTTCCATTATTATTATTTACTTATTTATTTTACTAAATCATTTCCCCATCCCACTAGCCATGATTTCTGTGCATGCCAAGGTCAATTCAGCCTTATGTGACCCCCCCAGGCCAGTATGCTTCAGGTGTGGCGGGTTCAGAAGCTGATGATATAGAAAGTAGTGATATGGTGCACATCCCCACCGGCCATTTTCTAGCCCAAGTGCCTGGAAGCATCACGTGTAGCATGGGGGCAGCCATCAGCAGGCATCCAGACCAAAGCCCAGCCTCACGTGTCTGAAACCCAGGGGCCATAACCTCTGCTGCTAGGTCATGGCAGAGCACATAAAAAAACCAAAGTCAGTCAGTTAGCTGTCTATACATTAACCTTTAAAAATGTCAGCTAGGTTGAGAGGAGGATCTTACCGTGGGTGTTATGTATTTGATAAAAGGCAGCCTAAATAAACATTCTCTCTACCATACGTTGTTGTACATTATCAACCCCGTTCCTGTGTTCAAGTATGGACCCTATTGATCCTTACCTACGACAGAGATACCAGTTCTATAGTATCCATTTCTGTAAATATGGCAACCTCCATCAGGATTATCTTCCATTGACTCGACAGTGGCAGAAGAGTCTGAATTAGAAGGTGCTCCGGTCATTACTGTTGAATTGAGGGAGGAAGAGTAGATACGCAGCTTTATAACAAGTTCTGCTTAGAGGTACTCTGAACGTGGCCATATGTTTCAGCTGTATTCATTACATAGGTCATTAGTGACTTCAGTTTGCAGCTGTGTGGTCATGTATGTATCTGTATGGGATCATGGTAATAGGCCTTAAAGAGAACACACATGCCCAGCTGTAGAAACCTGGAGTGGCCTGGGTAGCCTCACTCTGAAAGCCACCTTGCTAGTCACACATCTCTGTGAAATAAAAATGAGACTGGAAGGTTTGATACAATTAAACATTTCTTTAAAATTCCCAAATCAATTATAGAAGAAATCCAAAGGCCAATGAAAGGTTTAAAATGCTCTCTTTAAAAGCAGGTATTTTCCCATTGCTCGACATTACAGCTAGTGGAAAAATTAAGAGGGGAAGTGGTGAAAATGATATCTTTCCTTTCATTTTTCATTCTTACGCAACATTTTGGTAAAAGTACATATTAAAATTCTGGAATATGAAAAATATAGCCACGTTTATTTATGATTTAATAGTAGTAGTAGTATAACTACCCAGACTGAAACTGCAGGCTTTTTGCAAATCTTAAAACCCTCTGAGATGATAAACCAATGCTGAACATAATGAAAGTTATTCTGAAATATGATAGTGTGTAAATGTAAAGTGGAAAAGCCATTCTGGGTTAATGCCATGTGGAAATCCCATATTTTGGAATATGAATAAATGTTTTCTAGTTCAATCCAATCTTACTTAATTTTGGGTGGAAGTTAATGCAAACCAGAAAGGAGCTGGCTATAGAGTGTTCTGAAATACCTCTTTCTCACTTAAAATTTACATCTTATTTCAGAAGATGACCCTGAGTAAGCAAGGCTAAAACCACTTGACCTGGCATGGTAGAGGCTATAAAACCAAATTTATATGTACTGCATGTCCACCTGAAGATGTCTGTATGCTGTCACTGTGGTGGTAGAACTGGAAGTGTAATGTGTTAGATGTGTAAGTGATGCCTACCATAGAATCATAGAAGAGTTTATGCTTGTTGATTGTCTCTAAACCAATTTATAGAGGGTTTGCGGAGCCTTGCAGCACTTCCGTTGATGACAGTAAAACTTCTAAAGATATGAACTTAAAATATCAGAATTTAGAGTTTTAGCATAGCACCTAATATCACTGCTGTTTGATAAACTCTTACCTGCTGAGGTGGGCAGTGGTGGAGTGGGTGTTACTGGCTTGCAAGGTACAGGTATAATGGCTTGGACAGTTAAATTCAGAGTGAAGTTTCCTTGTAGAGTATAGGTGTGAGATGTAGTGGAACTGCTGGCTACAAATAAGCCACTTCCATCTCCGAAGTTCCACTTGTAGGAGATGGCAGAATTATTAAGATAGTAGCTGGGATCGTGGATCTTCACATCAAATGTGATTGGTGAATCTTTGATAAAAATGGAGTCTGAGATGTTGCGGTCATGTTTTTGGAACATAGTCACAAATATTGGAATTTTGTCTGGAGAGGGAAAAAAAGAAGTAAATAAATAAAACATACATAACTGGCTGCAAACAACAAACAGCTCCAAAGTCCCTGAACAGCAACAGTCAGAATGCGAGACATTAATATCTTTAACACAGGCTTCTACTTTAATTTGATTTACTGATCTGAGGAGTGAATGTCAGTAGGAAACAGTTACCCAGAAAAGTATGGGAACAAATGAGGGATCACAGGCATCTGTGGAAGATTACCTTTCCTCTTGTAAATCATTTCTTACTACAAAGAAGAGGTGTCGCAACTGAGTTAGATACAAAGGTTGATTTAGTCAAATTACACTACTTGAAGCAACTTACCAGAGATTTCACAGTCGTATTTAAAACCTTTCTCAGACCAATGTCTTCTTTTTGTGCCAGATGATACTTGTAATGAACTTTTTTAATACCTGAACAACAAATACCCCCAGTATTTTTTTTACAGTTTATTCCAGCACGCTCACCTGTTACAACGTAAATGGCACTTGCTCTTGCAATTGGAACATATGCTGAGTGCCCTCTCCTGTAAATGGATACCACCATCGTGTGTTTGCCAAGAGTGATATTTGCCGTGTTGACTGAAAACGTTGCTGAAGATCGTCCCGTTGTTTGGTAGTACTGACCTGAAACAGAGCATGAACTTCTAATATGTTTTCCTCTTCAGCCTAGCTACAAGTTGTTTTAAGAGAAACAATATCTCTGTGAATCTTGGATTGTCTAAATCAAAATGAATAGTTTAGAATTGTCTTTCAGTTATCTGGCAGGTGTTTTTGGAAGACTGAATACTTTTACAATGTGTTTACTCCCGTTATTTCTGTGTTTTTCTGAAGGTGTCGGAAAGATGTCCCAAATTTCACTAATCTAAGAAAAATTTGCCAAGGCATCTAGATTTTTCCAAAGCTATTACCTTACATTAAGTCATTAGGATTATGTAGTGGATGGTGTTACCCCTTAGGCATTTTAAGTGATCTTGTGTTTGTACACTTTCAGTGTAGCAAGAAGATATAATACTTCTTGCTTCATACCCTAAAGCCCTTTGCATACACTTGCTTATTTGTCTTTGTAACAGCTGATTGAGGTAGGTAAATAGTATTATTTGTCTTTGTAACAGCTGACTGAGGTACCTTATTAGTATCACCTCTATGTAAAATGTGGTACATTATTATTATTTCTCATGCTGACACTGATGATAATACCGATTTAGCCAAGCTAACTTAGGATACTAAGATTTAGTACGTAGCTAATGTCAGGAATAGCCCAACCGTTACATACTCAGGAGCTGGAAACACTGAAAATCAGCATCTGTGACCAGATCAGTACCACACAATCAGTGGCAGTTTTCACCTCCCCAGAGAGAAGTGGTGCTGCACAGTTAAACTGATCTGAAGATATGTTCTTGGCACGATGGTCTCACTTAAATTTAAGAATCTGAAGTGGCAGTGAACAGTCAACAAATCATCTGACTGACCTGCTCAGACCCTCTGTTTCCCTAGAAAAGGATTTTGAGTACTACTGAAAGGAAAATAATTTTCTTCAGTGGTAGTACTGTGAATGCAGATTTAAAGTGAATCTCCTGGTAATCCAGGATTTCCAGACCAGGCAGCTGATGGCCTCTCTGAAAAGCGGGGAATGAATTCAGGATCTCCACTCAAAAGCATGGAATCCTTTTTAAAGGACTTTTAATAAAACATACTCAACAAATGAGTTAATGCACAAAGTGAATATAAGCTTTGCAGCGTCAGCCAAACCAGAGGATGTGTTGCAGTACTAACCAAATGTATGAAACACGTAGACAAAGTTCCTTCTCCTCCAGCCAGGATAATGAGGGAAGGGTCTCCCATCTGGGAATACATTATGGCTGTGGTTGCTTGTGCAGTTTTCCCAGCCACAGTTGTCGATCCATTCAGTCCAGTTGTAGACATAGACTTGCTGATCCTGGGAAGCTGGAGGATCTAAGTGTAGAAATAGGACATGTTCCCGGTCAACTGAGAAATGTGCAGAAAGTCAAGGAACAGGAGGCAGACACACCAGGTTACAGCAGTTTTTGCACTTAAACAACAGGTTAAGTGGGGTATTTTTAGACTGACATTTGGTTTTTCTAAGATTGTACTTTGTTTGGCTTTTAATGTAAACACTGAATTGTTTCGGATTGGCATTGTTTTATTTAGAAGCTTAAAAAAAAATTTACTGTCTTGTGGGCCAGACACAATTTAAAATTGCTTGCCCAAAACTTGCTGCCAACTACACAGGACACTACTGTTTCACTAGTGTTAATGGGGCTACCTGAACATTTGGCAAGCGGAATCTAAAATTTTGAGTAGAAATAGCAGCTGTGGAAGTACTGTGAGGAAGTGACTTAGTTTGTTTTGTCAGAAAAGTTTTCTGCGGCACCTTTAAATAACTTAGACATGAATTTCACTTCCTTTCTGAATAACAAAAAGACAGTTTCCTTCCCCAAACAGCACAACAGATCTTAAGTAGAGAATGTATCTCAGCAGTTAAAAAAACATTAGACAGTCAAAAAGTAGAACTCAGGCTGACAAAAATTTGCTGATATGCCTTGAAATGAAAATTACTTTGATCAATAAAAAAATTTGTTGAACATTTATGAATTCAGGGGAAGAAGGGTACAACAGCCTGTTTCACTCTAGATCCAGCAGCTTCAAACATTGGAATTATGATAGGGTTTTTGTTCCATGTAACAGTAAATAAGATGAAAAAAGGTGATTCTCTGATTAAAAGATCCCTTGATTTTTAAATTATTTATTTTCTTGTTTGTTTTTAATTCTTAAAATGTGGGAATATGAGATTTACTCTTTCTTGAAGGTTTTTCAAGATGTAGATGACGGTTACCGAATTCTACAATTCCTAACTGGGAAAAAAAAAATCTCAATTTTATAAGTTGACAGCTTTATAAATTTAGAAGAAAACAGTGTGACTGTGCAACCTTGTAATTGAGCTGAAAAGCAGTAACACTTTTGTTAGGAAGCCAAATTAACCTCGCTGTTTTGGGAAGGCAATTTTATAGTGAAGGCAAATCTGAAGTTACCTGGTCATTATATATAGTGGATGCAGAACAGTAAAAATACCACAGTGATCTTCTGAGGAAAGAAACTGGTGTGGTGCAGGTTAGACAGGAGTGTAGTTATCCGTTAAAAGAAACATGGCTGTTGTTCATAGGGTGTGCCTTTGACATTTGCAAAGATTCATGACATGTTCACACCAGCACCATAGTCAGACATGTGTATAGTGCCGGGAGATTGCCGTTACCTACCCTGGGTACAGTTTCTCTCGTATATTATGTTGCCATCATTATCTTCTTTCTGGCACTTGGGAAACTGGAGAGTCACCACAAAGGTCATGTTGGATCCTACCAGTGCTGGGCTATCAGTGTCCAATTTGGCTGTCACCCTTCCACCTGTAGAAAAGAAAATTGGTCTTCACTGCAGTAAAGGAAGCATCAGAGCAGCAGCTACCTTCAGCTGTGCACTATTTACATTAGAAATGCTTTATTTATTCCTCTGTTTCCAAGGGGTCTTGTACTCCTAAGTGACTTGCACTCTTACCAAGACCCCAGCTTAGAATAACCAGAGGGACTCATCATAGTCCGCACATCCCTTACTGGTCTGTCATTCATTTCCTTCTTAGAGCTAAGAATATGTGTTTTTACCCATGGGGATCAGTGTATTCCAAAGGAGGATGTTTTTGTTTCACCCCAGGGTTACAGCCTTTGGACCTCAGCTCAGACTAGGTGGTAATAAACAGGATCTTCACCAAAGTTGTCAAACTGAAGCCCACAATGCCCTCCTGAGGTAGCAGTTGAAGCTACCTGTCCTCTAGGGCATCTTTCTAGTAACAGTTTGTCCTAGAGCCCTGGTCATCAATACTTCTTAATAAGTATTAATGTCTAAGACTATGAGTCATGAGAAAATATTTACTGTAACAACTCACTGTTCTGTGTCCTCAGACAACGTACTGGGAATGGTATCAAAGCCAATCATCTCTAATTTGCTATTCCTTGCAGCAGTGGTCAATATTGCACCTATGAAAAAGCACTATAGCACCTGCACTCTTCAGTGAGGTGGCTTTTCTGGCCAATTTTCTTAGTGTCTTTGAAATGCATATGTGCTATTACCTTTCCAGCAGTCATTCCATCTGGGATCTCCTTCTTCCCAGAAGGGATAAAGCTTTTCGTTCCATTTATTTTGATCACTAGACCAGCCTTGTAGCTTCTTGTAGGACGTGGTAGGAGGAGCTCTTTCATGGCTCAGCACATCTTGAAACCCTAGAGAGAAAAACGAACATGCAGTGTAATGGCATTTTCCCTACCACCCTATAAAGACATTGCCCTTGTGCTGAACAGCCTTCTGGTGACGACTATATTCTTGTGCTGCTTAGAAAACTCTTCACCGGTAGAAAGTTATGGAATTTTATCATCACAGCTATAAACACATCAACCAGAACCAACATGAAGACAATTCCACCACTGACAGACTGACATTTTTCTACTTACAGTATTGCAAGCTTTCCAGAGAAAGAATGAAAAAGTTTACAACATTTTGACCATATCAGAGCAATTATTTGTATCAATGGACATAACCCTGCAACAGTCAGGCTAGTTGTACAGAGGTTGCTTGATTGCTGACTGCTTTGTGCTTGCCTGGTAATAAATCTATGAGTACAAGGCTAACAGGATAAATTTACTCTGTGGCTGAATTGTGCTCTAGTGGAAGTTATGCCAGGAATTAATTTTGACCCAGCGAAGCTTCTCTGGTGAGATGGCTGGTGGTTTGGGTGGGAGGGGTGGAACCAATTGTAACAGAAGCTGGTATTTCCAGAAAAGGAAATTTAGAGCTGAATAGTAAATTCAATGTGTTTACAATATAACAACAAAAATGTATTAGCTTCATGCCTATTACTTTAAAATGGCTCAGATATTAAATAACTTAAATAACCTCTTCTTTTCATATTACTACAAATGACGGGCTCAAGCTTTTCCCAGGCCTTCTAGGATCCCTCTTTCTGTCACAAAGTACACATAAGGAAAAGCAAAGTAAATATCCAAGTAACCTGTAGGAACATGTCAACCACTGTAGGATGCCATAAAAATATGTTTGTAAGTAGGCTTATAGGCAGAGTTCCATTAAAGCCTGGGGGCTTTAAACAACTCTATCATGTTAATCAGGTAACTGCGGGGCATGCCATTCTGTCACAACATCAAGGGAGTTAGGATTTCTGCTTTTCATGGCTTTATTTTAAAGGTAGCTGATGCTGAATGCTTCTGAGATTTATGCCCAAGTGCAACAAAGAGCTGGGTGACTTCAGGAAAATGCAGAGACCTGTAAGAAGGGCGAGAATGGCTCTGTGCACTGTAACGTAAATGGCTGTGTTGGAATTCCTCCAAGTTTTGGGTAAGGCACAGAGCAGGTGTAGCCAGTCTAAGTATGGCCTTTATGGGCATGTGACTCCTAATTTTACTGCAAGGGAGAACCAGAGAAACAAGGGAGAACCAGAGAAACAACACTGAAGAAGAGGCAGGAGCTGCTTTCTCTTGATGTTTTATTGCCCAGTGAGATTTCTGGTGGGCAGGAAGGACTTCCCTTGACCAGTCCCATCTCAATGGTCCTGCTGAACTGATGCTGGTAGCTCTCTCCCCAGTCTTGAGGACTGAAAGGTTGAGGAAAAGAACAGATTTTGCACTCGGAGACTTATTCTCCCATGGTCTTTTGCCCTACAGGAACCCCCCACAGTCTCACTTAAATCACTTGAATTGGTCTTTCCTGCAGATTTAATATATTTTGATGTGAGCAAAGCATAACATCATGACTGGTATTTACTTAATTGCCTATATCACATGCTGTATTGTTTTCAGTCTTGGTCAGAAGAAGAGTTGGGTAATGTTGTCCTTCAGAAAATTTTCTCAGGAAGAAAATCCATTAGCAACTATAAAAGTATTTTGCAAAGGCTTATCAAGTTCAATTACATTTTAGGTCATTAAATTAATGTGTCATCTTATTTGAAAGTAAGTGGCTAGGGATTTTTCCTAATTTCTTTTTCCCATTCCTTTTGATTTTATCTAAAAAATATTTAATGAATAAAAATGTTTTGATTTTGTCAGATCAAAACATTTCAATCATTGTTTTTTTCCCAAATGCTCAATTCATCAAAAAGAGCTGGAGCACTTTTAATTTTATAAATGCTTTTAATTTTGAATTTTCAATAACAATCCTTGAGTTCAGAAGTCATTTGCTTGTATTTGGTAATCACTGTGGTCATTGCTTCTAAATCACAAGCTCCTTAGGCATTTCTGTGCCTCCCTGATGTGCTTTGTTTATTTCAATCGAATATAAAACATTTCACAAGCTTCAGGACGAGACAAAGACATTTTTTCAGATGAGCAAAGACTTCAGCACTAGTTTCTCTAACACATGGCACTGAAGATTTTTAGTTGCTGAATTTAAAGGAACAAAAAGCTTTAATATATTTCTTCTTTAACAATGAAAAACACTCAAGAACGGATGTTGGTCATAACCAAAATTAGAGCAATTCAGTTCAAAATAAGACAGAATTATATTGTACTCCAAGGAAATGATTACTGTAATAGTTTTGGTGAGGTGATCATAGGAGAAAAGATCTCATAGTCTGATAGACTTTCTTCTTTCTCATTCTGGTTTTCATTTTGGTGATAAATGTAGTAAAGAAAAGAAGTTCAGCTTTTCCAGTGGTAGTGTGTTAGCCATGAGAAACCGAAAGCCAATGTTAGAAAAACAGCAATAAAAAGATGACCCAGCTAAAGAGGATGAAAGTGTATTAGAAGTAAAAAAAGCTGGTGTGATGGCCAAGCTAAGAAGACAGAAAATAATTAAACTCTCAAGTTACATGTAGAAACATAGTAAAGCAGGACAAAAAAGAATTTGAGGAACAACTTGCAAAAACATAAAAACTACTAATTAATCTTTTTTTCAAATATGAAAATAGTGGTAAGCTTGCCAGAAAGTCTGTGGGGCCAAAAGATGATGTAGATAAAAAAAGAAGCATTTAGGGAAGATAAAGGATGAAAGTCAAATACATTAGTTTACATTTTCATTCACAAAGGAGGAGCATAAGAAGTTTCTGTGCTAGAATTTTCCTTTGCAGTGACGTAGAATCTCTCTCAAAATGAAGTGTTGGCACAAAAAAAATAATTATAGAACAAATCAACAAAATGAAGAAGTTGTCTAGATTGGGTGGCTCAGAAAGTCTGGAAGTTATTCAAGAGTGCAATAAACGAGCTATTAACCATAGCATGTAACATCTTGCTTAAAACTGCTTCAGTGGCCCAGAAACAAAAGTTGGCGAATGTGATGACAGTCTTTAAAAACAATTCCAGGGACGATTTAGAGGATTACAAAAGTTTGAGGCTCAAATAGGAGAAGCTGGTAGAAACAGCAGTGAAGAACAGAATTAGCAGATACAGTGGATTAATATGATATGCCGTAAAATGAGTGCATTCCTCACAAGATATATTCGAGTTTCGCTGAGGGAGCTAGAGAGCATGGGAACAAGGCTGACCTGCTTGCTATAGTCTCCTTGAGTTCCAGACAGCATTTGATGAGGTCCCTCGCTAAAGGCACATAAAGGAACTAAGTTACCGTGGGATAAGAATGAAGGATTTCACATGAATAAATAATTGGTTAGGATATATGAACCAAAAGGTTTCTCAATTATTGAAATAATTTAAAAAGTTCATAATCTGGAAAACAGGTAAACAGTGAAGTTCTTTAATCTGCTGAAGACAGTGTCTTAAAGTAGTAGAGGGGAGGACTGTATAAGACTCAATGGCTCAAGAATAAAACTATATGAAATTCAGCATAGTTAAATGTAACTTTACTTACAGAACAGGGGGCTCTCAACTAGGTATTGCCACTCAGAAATGAGATCTCGTAGCTTTACAGTTTTGAATGCAGTGCTCATTGGTAGTTGAAAAACTAGGAAAACGCTAGATAGAGAATGAAGATGAAAGTGTCATTACAACATTGTATAATTCCACGTGTGTTCATGTCTTGAATGCTGGGTGCTGCTCTGTTCTCTGCAGCTCAAGCAGGGTGTAAGAGTACTGAAAAAATACAGAGAAAGGTGGCGAGAATGCTACAAAGGGATAGACTTGTTTCCATACGAGGAACAGCTAAATAGACTGTGTCCTGAGCCTGAAAAAGAGATGACAGAGGAGAATATAAGAACAGAATCTGGAACAGCATGGAGGAAGAAGCAATTTGTCACTATTTCTGAAAGTACAAAAGTTAAGGAGAATCAAATGAAACCGGCAGGTTACAGGTTCTAAGCGCATAAAAGATATTTCCTCATGTAAGGCACGGTTAAAGTGTGAAATTTCTTGCTGGTAGGATGTTGTATGTGCCAAAAATTTACACGGTTTGCAATCAAAACCCAAGTGCGTGACTGGATGGAAGAGAAGTCCAGTAAAAAGCTGTTAAATATGATGGCTCTGCATCTGACAGAGGCAGTTCTGGTGCCATAAATCATCAGAGGCTGGGAAAAGTGTTCTGAGTGAATGGCGGTATCCACTTGCCCAGTTATACATCCACTGCTGTTTCCTATTGGAGACAGGTACAAGGCTAGATGGATGCTCAGCTGGACCTCAGCTTTCAGGGTCTTCAGTTTCCTTACCGTAGATTCTGGAATTTGAGCCTAAAATCCCATTTCTGGGTTCCCAGTCCTGAGCTCAAGGAGTCAACCTAAGACTTGAGTCAAGCTGGGAGTCTGGGAAGAAGCAGAGGACCAGCCCAGTACCTGCCCACTGTGACCTGAGGATCTAATTCCTTGACTGGGCTCCCTGAGGTTGGGGATCTACAGGTTGGGCTGTCCTGGTGGGGAGCACTGCCTCTGACCTGGCCTTTCCCAGCCACAGCCGAGCTGAGCAAACTGGGAGAAGTCTATTCTGCATCTGCCTTTTTAGCCATGCTCGAGCCGGGGAAATACTGTTAGAAATCTGTTGAAATGAGCCAAGGCTTAGCTCCGGTCAGCTCTGTGTATCTGTGCAGTGTAGGAAATAGGTAACTGAATGGCTCTCAGCATATTTGTCCAGCTCAGGTGACATTTCTACCCAGAGCCAGGCAGCCCCGAGGTGGAGCTAGCCGTCGCCCACCAGTTCCCAAACACAGCTCCAGCACCCACTCTGCGTGCAAGGAGCGGCCATTTTCACCGCACTGGCTCAGGACGTCGAACCCGCAGAGGCAAGGAGAGAGGACGGGGTGAAGGAAGAACTCACGTGTGGCAGCAGCACACAGCACCGCTTCGGCCAGGAGCAGGAATCCGAGGTGGTGGCGAACACCGCTCATGGTGCCGGAGACCCTGCGTCGGCTCAGCGCACGCCGAGGAGCAGAGGGTGCCCGGTGCCTGTGCACGGTAACTCCTCCGGTCCCCACTGAGAAGTGAGAATGAAGTTTCTCCGCTGCTCTGTTCTCGGATTAAATGAAGGGCCCCAGGACTCATCATGTGATGGAATTAAGCAGAGATGCATGATTTTGTCTCCAGCTTCTTTCAGCTCATGTGCTTATGACTCACTCCCTTTGCTTTCAGCATTCCCTGGGATTTCTGAGAGACCTGTTTAGAGCCACACCATTTACCTTGCAGGCATTTTTATACTAGTTTTGCACTATGATCAATTTTTGTACTTAATTTGTTTTTAAATTAGGAACGTTTATTTCCAGAAATCCAAATTAACTCTTGCCCCAGCCTGATTTGCAAGTGTTACTGCAACAGCTCACTGCATCTGATGGACCCATCGCTACTTAACCACGTGCTTCTCCCCACATGCTGGGCAACAACTGTAAACTAAATGGAGACTGGCCAATTCTAACACGTCCCTGGACTTGGCTCCTGATCAGAGTTGATTGTTAAGGAAAACATTATTTAAACATTTAGTGGGCACATGCATGTACCGTCCAACTGCGGCTCTACAATACAATGTGCCCATGGTTAGAGGTGCAGTCGCAGACCATATGTAGTGATGGCCAGTCAATATCTAGCTCACAAGTTGCCATGACCTACGCACAGACAAGTACTTCATTGTATTATACTTCATGGTGTGGAGAGATAAAGGAGAACTAGACTTTGCTGCCTAACCTAATAATGAGGTATAACCAATGGCTCAAAAGGAGTAGGGTAATAGAGGCAGATTGGCAAACACTGCATTTAGTCGTTCAAAATCAGGTTCAACATGCTTCACCAGCCCAGGTGTTCTTCTGCAGGCAGTACAGCAACTGAATTTTGTTGCCGCCCTGGTAGCCTCGTGAAGTTTCTTGCTTTTGTTTGCAGCAAAGAACAAGCTTTGGTGAGATGACATGGCGTAGAAGCAAGTATGGTCCTCCAGACCGGAGCTCACTAGTGGTTTCAGTGAGCCCAAAGTATAACACTGACAAGCAAGACACCGGCTAGCCAGAAACCAGCAAGTTGGGCAACACTAAACCATTTTTATTTTGGGCAGGGCAGGTGAAAGTCTGTAAGTCCAAGGCACTGTCAACAGAATGAAGAAGTTGCTCAGTGGAAGGAGATTTTAGAACTGTGACTGCTTATTATTTTTATTTTTTTTTATTTGTTCTTAGTTTCTTCCATTTTTCTAGCATTTTCTATTAGCTGTGTAAGTTACTGTCACTACCTGGAGTGCCCCAGCCAGTATTTCTTTCAGTAACGCAGGATCTGATGTCCAGTCCTGTGCATCTTTTATATGTAGACTCCATGCTTCAGCACCCTCCTGGTTGGAGCCGACCCTCCCTCCTACTGCCAGCCAAGGAAAAGGGTGAAGGCAATAGCCTTAGGGATATCAGGCTTGTTTAAACTAAGCCCTCATTATCTGGCAGAAAGGAGAGGGAGCATAAATCAGAGTCAAAGCTGTGACTGACTATGCAAAAATATCGTATGACTGCAGCGTCCTCATGTGATTGTTGCTTTTTTGTTGTTATTAAATCAACTGCATTCCCAGTTGAAATGTCAGGTTTCGAAGCCATTCACAATTATTTTTTTAAACCATGTGGGACATTAACTTTAATTGCACCCCTTTGTTTCCAGGTTGTTGATCCCAGAAGTGAAAAGTGACCTTCAAACACTGTGTTTCAGCACTGGGGGCCTGATCCAAAGTCTGCTGGGGAGAAAGGAGGCTTGAACACTCATTCCCCACAGGGTTTTGAGAACCTCCAGAGGAAAACTGCTGACGACAAATGCCTGTTAATTAAAAACAAAAATTTATCAGCCTAAAAACAATAAACTTGGTTAGGATGGAGCTTTTTGCCATGTTATTTGATACACGAAATTGTTACATAAATATTGAGTGACACTCTCAATAAGGGCCAGCTGGTGGAAGTTATTAAACATGTTGTAAATAGACTTCAGGGGCACTGAGGATCAGGCCTGTGGTTAGAGGAATCCAAACCCACCAGGACTGGGGTAATGACTAAAAGGTGGCCGTACCGTGACGCTCCGGTCCTTTGCGTTCTCCCTCCTCCGCTCTTGGGCCTTAGACTACACATTCCTGGAGGGCTGACACAGAAATGTTTGGATCTGCTTGTGCTGTGGCTGCAGCTGACAGTGTTAGCAAGAAAAGAGGAGAGGAGAAAGCCCTGTAAGAAGGGAAGAAAGAGCTTTGAGGAACAGAGATGTCAAAGGAGTGAAGAGAAGAATAAAAAAGCCAAGGAAAAGCATGAGAAGTGAAGACTGAAGGGACCATCTGGAAATTGAGCTGACTTCTCCAAGGGTTCCAGCCATAGGTGACTATGTCTGAAAATGAGTCTATCTGAAACACTGAAGAGATGCTTGAAACTGGTTGATCATCACCAGATCTTAAATTAACTTTATAGTTTTTGCATTATTATTCTTGGTCTCTGAGAAACAGCTCTGCAGTTAAAACAACTGAACTGAATTGTGCAGCTGTAAAAGAGAAAAGATTTAAAATATATCCTAAATATTCTCCTAGCAGAGAAGCACACATTCAGAGAGATTTAGGGCTTAATTTGACAAAGAAGTGGGTGGGTAGGAAGTGCTTGGTAATTCACAGCTTTAGTGCCTCAGTTATTAAAACTCATTGAGGAGATATACATCTCTGCTACCTGAAGGCCTGTCAGATGACAGGGTGTGAGCACATCATGTGTACCTGCATGTCTAGACTGCGACAGAGCCTGGCACGCTCGCACAGCTATCACACCGCCATTGCCGCAACGTGAGTACAGGAATTGTTAATCACTTCTCACAGGAACTTTAAAAAAATAAAAGGAAAAGAAGAAAAAAAAAAAAGAAGGGATTTGAAGAATGAACTTGACTTTCGGCCAAGCCAGCAAAGGAAAATGAAACGATCTTGTTTTGGCAACCAGGTACTTTTAGGTAAATGCTGTCTGCCATTGCCAGTGGTCTCTCGAGGGAACTCTGCTTAAGGCTGGACAAATTCCCTTTCTGGGAAGAAATCATCTGTGTCTTGCTTCGCATGGGGCAGTGGCTGTCAGCTGACTGAACTGAATGTGTAAACAAAGCTACACTAGCAGTCTGCAGTCTTTCTTGTTGTACGGGGAAAAAAAAGCTCTACAAAAGCTCCTGATCAGTTTATGGCACCATCCAGCTCTGTTTATTGCTTAAAAAATGAATTAACCCTTGCAGCTGGACAAACAGGCTTTTAGTAATTCCAGCATCTTCAATTTTTGCTCTTGTGGTATCTACACATTTTACCATTTTTTTATGGGAAGGTATTTCCTTGCAGTCATACTTTTTGCTAAATTTCTATGTTGGGGTTAATGTTTTCCAAACTTGGCACCTGACCACAACATAGAATTGTGGAGATTTTTTTGGTGATAAAGGTAATTTTTGGCCTTATTTCCTCTAGAGAGAAGGCTGGAATGAGCACACCAGCTTGCCACCTTCTTAGGGGTGTCTCTCTGTTGGTCCCTCCCTACGAACGCTAAACTCACTGCTTAGTCACAGCCACGTGTGTGACAGAGTGCCTCAAAATGCCTCATGAAAGCAGCTTGTGGGGAAGCCAGAGGAACCCAAGAAATCGTCTGCAATGCTTTGACATCAGCAAATCCTCACGAGAGCTCAGTGTTGTGATACAGACCCACAGGGCACCCTGGTCCACTCATACCCCACAGGTGGACTTGGCCTGACTTCCCTGCCCGTGGGAATTCTCACCAATTTGTGCCAGATGACCAACAGCTGAAGACAAAGCATGGTAACAGATACCAACCCTCCAGACAGCACCATGCATCTTTTCTTAAAAATGTGTAAACAAAGCACCTTTATTCGATATCTCTAGGCAGTTTTGTTTGGGTTTTTTTTTAAAACTGTGGTATCAGTGCAAGGAGGAGGTGTAGCTATCCTGGTAGTCCCAGTGCTCTACTGCCATAGCCCATGATCTTCTGAAGACCTCTGTAAGCTTCTGGCTTACTCTGTGTACACTTCAGCTGACCCACTTTCAGTTTTGAAGCTGCCACAGTTCATTTAGTCTGGACATTGGTTTTACCGTACTAGTTTTCTCACACTGATTTAATGAACTGTTAGTTACGTGGTTTATATTCACAATGATTCATCAAGGCACACTCTTCTTCCAATCAGGAGAGCAGATAATTGCTGTGAAAGTGCATGCATATGACTGTGTGAGACCCATACTTTACATCATATTATAATGCAATCCATCCATGCCTCCCTGTTGCTTAGAGAGGTTTTAAAAGATAGATTTTGTATCATTCATCTTGAGAGCAACCGAATTATTGCTGAAAAGTTCTGTTTTCTCTAAAGACATTAATTGATATTTTGGCTAGGAAAAGGAAAAAAATTCTTCAAAAAAAGTAATCCAGGAACAATCAAACCAGCAAAACCCAACTCAAAAGGTGACATATCAAAGAGGATATACTTAACAAGAACATCTGCTGCGTAGTCATTTTGGTGGGAAGACACTGAAGGAGAAGTAGTCTCACAGCCAAAGTCTGCTCCTTTAAAGCTTTTCTAAGAACCAATATAAACTGAATCATAGAATCATAGA
>VZTL01094914.1:0-11623 GCA_013400535.1 Scopus umbretta | reverse complement strand
TGGGAGGAAGGTGTTTTTAAGATCTGGGTTTGTTTCTCATTATCCTACTCTGGTTTGATTGGTAATAAATTAAATTATTTTTTATCCCAAGGCGAGTCTGTTTTGCCCATGACAGTAATTGGTGAATGATCTCTCCCTACCCTTATCTCGATCCAAGAGCTTTTTGTTTTATTTTTTCTCTCCCCTGTCCAGCCAAGGAGTGGAGTGGTAGAGTGGTTTTGGTGCTACCCTGGTGTGCAGCCAGGGTCAACCCACCACAGACCTCTAGAGCTGTTCAAGATTTGTCACAAACACTGTACTTACGACTTAGGCACTATTTTCTCCCCTGCATCCTCCAACCTCAGAGAAAAGGCAGCATTGCTTAAGAGCATGTTCTTTTGGTGGAGGAGATGGCTATGGACTTATTCAAGAGTTAAGATACATTAACTGTGCTGCAATTATGCCAAAGCTATCTTATTTGCTTGCCACCTATGTATGCACCAGAAATCATAGCTGCAGTCTGACATATCTGCCCAAAAGTATATAAACAAACTCCCTGCCCAGACACAGGCATCGAGAATGTCAGCAGGGAGAGGAGAGCAGGATTAATTTTGTGTGCTCACACTGTGCTGAAACACTGAACAAAGGCTCATGCTAGATCCAGATTCTGATACCCTTCATTCACACATAGGGGAAGTTATGTGGAATAAGGCACTGTAAGATATTTTACCCTGAGTGAAGGTGTGAGACCAAACAGCACACTCAATGCCACTTGGCATCAGACTGTGGACACCAGAATAGGGCCATACACCATGGAGGTAACAGGTGCCCTTTGAATGCCTCAACAGGACTTCCACTTCATAATAAATACATGACCTGTGTTGCTGATACTGCAATTACAAAGCATTACAAAGAGGAATGAAATCAAATATTCTTGCCAAAAATTTACCTGATGAAAATAACTTGATCATGCAGCAGCTCAGCTTCAGCTGAGCAAATCCTTCTCCTACACACAGATACAATTCAAGAATAAATTTTTAGTCTTGCTTCTAATGGTTTCTTTCACTTTTCAATGTTAATGAATGGGATGTTTCTTTCTTAATTTCTAAAGTTATTTAAAGAGTTTTAGATACTGAAGTAATGTAAAAAACTATGTATGTTTCATTAAATCTAGGGTTCAGTTTGGTTCAGCTTGGTGAATGAGGTTAGTGATGGTGGCACTAGTCAGTTTTTAAAGAACTAAGAAATACAGTTTATTCCTCTAACATGAGAAATAAAGCATGCAGATAATGCTTTTCCACTACTCAAAGGGACCTAAGTGATATATTAAAGATCATGAAGTTGAGTAACATTTTATATTCAAGGCAAGATGGAGGGTTTGCACTACAACCAGGTGAGTGAAGTTGTACATATGTTGTCTATACAGATTGCAGATCATAGCAGAAGTGGAGCTATCACAGGTGGATTGCATTTTGTTTTCTTAAATACACACATACACACACACATCCTTCCCTAGTACAGGGAACCAGTTTCAAGCTGGGGGACACCAGATCTGTATTTTTTCCTCACTACATTCACATATTTTCCACTTTTTAAATGGCTTTACTCTAAACTCTAAATAGCCTTTGGCCCAAGCACTGAAACAAATTATTTTCTCCCTTCTACAGTGGTTCCCCAAACAATAAGTGAGAGCTGCACCCCTGCTTGCTCTCACACTTCAGCCCTCTCTGTTTTATGGCATTTCAATCTGTAAGGAAACTGCAGTCACAGAAAAGTTAAAGTAACTTCTCTGTATCAAGAAAGGCTATTCAAAGTGAATTATGCTATTTCTGCTGTTAAGGATCTTAATTCAGTGTTTCCAGCAATGCTCGTATACTGTAAATACAAAGTTCTTCCTCTGGGCTCTCCAGAGGCCTTTTTGGAAGTTAAAGAACTTTGTAAAGACTCTAGGGATGTACTTTGCTTCAAAGTTACAGTCAATAATAAAGAGAGCTAATTAGCAACTTGTTACTATCTGTTAGGCCTTGCACATATTCTCATTTGAGCCACAAGAGATGGCCAAGCCTATTTGCTATTATCGTTTCATCTGAATGTGCCTTCAGTTCTCCCAGTTTCCAGATTAATGCATTGTATTTGTCAAGTACTAGCTTTCCTCAGTGAACTTCAATGCACTTTGCATAAAATTCGGTTCATTAGCCATGGGGGAAAAAAACAAAACCAAAAACCTTGTGAGAAATGTATTACCCTATACTTTAAAAAATGAGATAGAAATAGGTGGAGTGTTGGGGCAGTGGGGTGTTTAACAAGTCTGAAATCATGTCAGTAGAAGGAGGACTCAGACTTCCTTAACACAATTGAATGATATCACTCATCTTTGTCTTTCCAAACTTAGGAAGAAGAAACAGAGGAATGAGGCCATATAACAATAAAAAAAAAGAATTTTTTTGGGGGTGGTCTCAGATAAAAAATTCTGAAAAAAAAAATTATTCAGATGAGATTTCAATTTAACCTTGAGACTCAAAGTAAAACTGCTAAAACTTAAAACTGCAGAAAAGGTGGCCATTGCCCGCATTCCTGCAAAGCTCTTTCATTCACCATGGACATTTAGTTACAGACTCTCCCCACCTGCTTCTTTGGAATAAGTCTTTCTGCATAAAGCAGAACAAAGTAATCATGAAGTAGAAAAGTTGCTTGGCCTACAAAAAATTAGTTTTGATTTACTTCAGATTCTTCATCAACCAGAAATAAAACAGATGCAGAGCTTCATACAAATAATCTCATTCTGAGGCAACAGGATGTCACTGTTGTCAACTGTTGTCACAATTATTAATCTGATCATCAAGAAAGCAGCAGGGAGCTAAAAGTAATGACATCAGCTGAAGAACGAAAAAAAATAATATCAAGCCATAGGGAAAATTTTTATTCCATCCCTTTGTTCCTGGCATTTTTGAACATGAATATTACTCAGTTGGAACCCTTGCCTTATACCAGGATGGTATCTATTACTAACATCTTGAGCAAAGCAATAAAAACAGAGCTGGGCTGTGAAAGAATCAACATCAGCGTCTTCACCAGTTGACACAAAACTGTCATTTACCAGACAAATTGGTACTAAACCAGCAGTAAAAATACCAATACCTTTGATGTTTTGACTGACCAGTCTGGCCTTGACCTCTCCAGGCTTTGGAGAAAGGACTGGTGGTGTCAACTAGGAAATCTGAGGCAGCCAAAGAGCAAGGACAAAAAGCAGTGGGTGAGAAGCAGACTCCTGCAGAGGCAGGAAATGCTCCAGCCCTGGCAGGACACCCAGACCTGCCTCAGCAGGTACCGATGCCTGACGAGCCCTGGGCGTTTGCTTGTGTCTAAGTTGTTCTCTCATAAATTACTACATTTCGTTCCTGTGAAGGGTGGATCTCAAGGCCTCCTGTTAGCTTAAAGGAGCCTACCAGCCTATGTGTCTATCAAAAAAGGCAGAGAAACTCAGGATGTCACCCAAAATGCACAGCTGATAAAATGACCACCACTTCAGAAGATGCATGAGACAGGTACCAAATAAACTGAAAGGTCAAATTCAGAGGCAGCCCCTCGGGACAGGTGCAAGAGGGAGGTAATATGCAGGAAAGGATGGGAGGCAAGTGCTCGTCATGTGCTTTGCTGGAACTGCCTAACTTTGAGCAGGTAAGAACCAGCTTGCACTGCATCGTTTCCCTCAACTCTGCAATTAAAATTCTTACTACAGATTAATGTAAATTTCTGTGTCCTTTCAGAGTGAAGTCCTGCCACCTAATTTTGTAAAGGATAAATTCTGCTCAACCACAGCAAGTATGAAGCCAAATTGTGAAGAACCATACAGCTAAAAGACATTTCAGGAGGGATTGCCTCTTGCAAGGCAATACCTCTGCTGCTTTTATGTTCGTGTGGGACTGTGTATATTTTCAATGCAGAATTTTCAATGCAGTTTCAATGCAGAAGTTGATCAGCTCATTAAAGAAAAACATGGATTTCATTATGTACACAGGCAAAGGTATTTGAATGATAATATTTCAGTAAACATTTAGCCAAAGTCTTTGGTTGCAGAACAAACAGGTAAGGTGGCATTGCTTTTTAGCCTACGGAAAATAACACTGGATTGAAGTTCCATGCTCAATTAATGTAACTGCTAAGTAATATTAAAGTAAATGGCTTCGATGCCTTCTTTCTACTACTGAATAGACTGAAGCTACTGAAGACTTTGCAACAAGATGTGATAAATTGTTCAAATGATGCATGGCATTAGGAGGAAAAGGAAGTAATTTTAAAATTAAGTAGAACACAATAGATTGCAGACTAATGAAATCTTTTCTTACAAAGCCAAAAGATTAAAGAACTGCCTGCTTTATAATTAGCAAAACTTCAGGTGCTGCTGGATTTCATACTGTCTTATCTACGGGCAATTCTTTACACATCCTTTAGAGTGTCCAAATAACAAGCCACTTCTACCATCCTTTCCTTAGCATTAGGGAAAGACACATATACAAACCACTGTCTTCTTCCCTTCTTTCCACATTTCTTAGAGATTCTTAGAGATTCTCAAAATGCCCAAGTGTTGCAGTCTCTTTGAAGCAAGTGTCAAAGGGAGATTTAGAAGAAGGTGTTAACTGCCACCAACAAAAGGAGGATGCAGAAATGGAGGACAAGACAGAAGCATGAAATCAGGACATGAAGAAATTAAGCAAGGCACAAAGATATGAACATAAGGGACAAATAAAGAGAGTTCATGCATAAGCACAGCCATTTTCAGTAGCTGCCACCATTGTCTCTCACAGCACCTCTTCTATAATGGAAAGAGGAAACAAACCATTGGCAGAGATGGGGAAATCTCCTTCATTCTGCCCCCTTATATCTCCTCCTCTCTGCAAACTATGACTCTGCAACTAAGCTCTTATCCTTATAAAAAGCACAATATCAATCACAAAGTAGTCATAGCCAGTAAAATTTGAAGTTAGATGAAATGTTCCTCTATTAAGAATCATAGAATCATTGTGATTGGAAAAGAGCTTTAAGATCATTGAGTCCAACCATCAACCTAACACTGCCAAGTCCAACACTAAACCATGTCCCTAAGCACCACATCTACATGTCTTTTAAATACCTCCAGGGGTGGTGACTCCACTACTTCCCTGGGCAGCCTGTTCCAATGTTTCACAACCCTTTCCATGAAGAAGTTTTTTCTAATATCCAATCTAAGCCCCTCCTGGCATGACTTGAGGCCATCTCCCCTCATCCATATCAGATGCTACTTGGCAGAAGAGACTGACACCCTCCTCACTACACCCTCCTTTCAGGAAGTTGTAGAGAGTGATAAGGTCTCCCCTCAGCTTCCTTTTCTGCAGGCTAAACAACCCCAGTTCCCTCAGCCATTCCTTGTGCCCCAGTGCCACAATACTTGTGCCCCAGAACCTTCACCAGCGTTGTTGCCCTTCTTTGGACATGCTCCAGCACCTCAATGTCCTTCTTGGAGTGAGGGGCCCAAAACTGAACACAGTATTCAAGGTGCCAAGTACAAGGGGGCAGTCACTTCCCTATTCCTGCTGGCCACACTATTTCTGATAGAAGCCAGGATGCCATTGGCCTTCTTGACCACCTGGGCACACTGCTGGCTCATATTCAGCCAACTGTCGACCAACATCCCTAGGACCTTTTCTGCCAAGCAGCATTTTAGCCACTCTTCCCCATGCCTGTAGCACTTAGCTCATGCGCCTAACTTTTCTCTAGGTACTACATCAGTTAGTTCTCATCAAATTAATAGGTGCTTGTATTACAAGGTGTAAAGCTTTTGTGCTTTCCATACTCAGCTTTTCCATTTAGAAGGAACTGTTTTTTCACTAGTAGTGAGAAATGCAAAACAATTTAAATATAGATTACTTTTGCTCTAAAGTTCAGTGTTTTCCAGACTGTTTCAATATGTTGCTACATGCTATTACAGTATTGTGAATCTACATAAACTTGATCTGAGAATAGAATAGGGAGAAACATAATAAGATAGTGTTTATTCTGTGTCAAATATACACAAAATTTCCCATATTAATAACAGAAGAAAAGGAGGGAGGAAAAATTTGAATAATTTCAATGGATACACAAGATGACATGATCTAAAAATATGTAACAATTTGGCTAGTAAGTCCATAGAGGATTACTGTTTGGATAGCTAATGTGGAAAGACATAATGAAGTTAGTGATATCTTTGGATATTCAAGTCATGGATGGCATCATCTGATGTTTCAAGTTAGCAAGATTCAACGGGGAGGGATGATTTTCTTACTTACAGCAATTTTACTTTGCTTGTCACCTGACTGATACTATTCCCTGTTGGAACACATGCTTTTTCTGACATACCAAAAAGAAAGGGAAAAAAGCAAGACAAAGAAATAAAGCATTGAAAGAAATAGGGAAGAATTAATGGTACAGGACTAAATTGGTCCTTTGGCCAAGAGAAGAATAGTTTAATGTCCATACATTTCTCAGTCTGATTCTTTATCCAAATCTTGTTGAAGGAGACCTTGCAAGATTATAGAATAATTGAAGTTGGAAAGGACTTCTGGAGGATATCTAGTCCAACTCCCAGCTTAAACCAGGGATAACTTTAAAGCTAAATCAAACTTCCAACTTAAATGAAGTTGCTCAGGGCCATGGCCGGGCAAGTTTGAGCATCTCCCAGGATGGAGGTTCTACAGCCTCTCCGGGCATCTGCCCCAGTGACTGACCTCTCTCACTGCCAAAATGGTTTTCTTATGTACACCAGAAATTTCCTTTGCTGCAAATAATGACTGATGAGAAGAGACAGAAATTCCTGAATACCCTAGCATCACAAATCCTTCAGGACACTCTGCTCAATTGCTGCTAAATCTATCATAACAGTTGACAAAGGTTTTAAGAAAAATAGTCAGAGAACTGGTTTGAGGGCACAGATGTGCATGTTTCTTCATTTGCTTTCTGGTGGGACCATCCACATACAGTTGGGTAACCACCAGTAAAAGAGATGTGAGTAGAAATAGGATTTTCAATTGTTGTGCACCATTTTTTTTTACTTCAGAGAGTTTCTGTTACATATTTACCATGGCATTTTGTGATGTTCAGCAGACTGTGGAGCTGAGCAATGCAGCAAAGGTTCCAAGACACTTCCCTAAACCCCCTAAGTTTTTAGCATGGTGAAGTCTCTGACATGGAGTAAAAGTGGTTTTTGCTGTGACACTGATTTCACAGACTAGTGTACAACCCATGATGCAGTGTAGCTCAGTGAGAATTAGACCTCAGCTGCTGATTTCCATCCACTGAAACCAACAAGTCCCAAGAAAAGTGGGATATGTGCCTAGCAGACCTGTAAGCTAACACAAAACTTAAAGATTTTAAGGCAGCAGTAGACAATAGAGCCATATTTTATCCATAGCATAGATCAAAAGATCATGAGTAATATACACCCTTAAATTAATGTATTACATGTGACTGTATTAGATATGCAGTTGGACACAATACTGTAAGAAAGTGAAAATTATATTAGCATGGTTGTTATGGATATATTGTATTTTAATTTTGACTAAATTGGCAAAAACTTGAAACAGAAATAATGAGAAAGTTATTCTAACATTTGTCCTATTAGATACCTTGTAATTCTTGGTAGTGAATTCTAATCAATATTGACATATGATGAACAAAAGTTTGATTTTCCTGGGAAAGCATTGCTCAGTTCCATCTTTAGAGAATCAAGTATTGCTTGCATATTCACCTTTGGATGTTATCTAATATCACTGCATCTGCAACAAAGCCCCTAAAATAATTGATGCTCCTGACAATTAAGTATCTACTTTTATTTCTTGTTTCAGAATAAGAAACACTTCAGAACTTTCCAAAAACTGTGAAAAAATATGCTACATTATTCACAAACATTCTTTCCAGGCACCAGCTCGGTTTACACCAATTTATATAATATTGCCACTTCAAACCTGTGCAAGTCTCCCTCCAGAGACACGCAAGTCCCAGAAGCTGGGCACTGGATTCAATAAATTTGGCCTTAAACCAAAGGCAGATGGAAAGGGGAGAAAGGCATGAAGTGTAAACCTCTAAACTCTGAGCTGAGTTTCTGCTTCAGAGGTGCACAGGGCTTGGAAAATAATATTAAACAGTTGCGACAAGTTTGGTTGCTTGTAAAAATATGACTGGATCTTTTGAATTACTGAAGAATAACGACATGGCAAATCACCACCAGCAGCCAGTAACTTTATCGACCTGTGGAACACGAGGTGGTGTGGCAGTGTGCCATGCATCATTACAGTAGGCTGTGGCAGGTGGGTACTCTGGTGGAATTAATGAGGGTGATGGTTTGGTGCCTGCTTTTTGAGTGCCGGGATGAGAGCTTCACACTCACTTCCACCTTAGCTGAGGAGAGTGCAATAGATCTCAGCACTGCACTTGGTGATGCTTTTCACCAGAAGCTTTACTTTCAGCCTGTGAACTACTTTGGGTTCTATTTAGGGAAATTTTTTTTTCTCAAACCACGTAATACAAGCTGTTCCTGCAAGTCATATTGAAAAATCTGTTTATACTAATTGTTCCACTCCAAAGCTAGTGTCTGAGAGAGTGTGTGAAAGCCCCAGTCACACTGAGGTGTTTTATTTCACAGGAAGTCCCTTTAAACATCATTTTTGATACAAAGGAAAAACGTAATTATAAAGGTTGACAGATGAAAGATAAATAGAATAGAAAGACACATTAATGTAGTAATACATTAGTATGGATCATTATAGAAAATAACAATGTTATATTCATGCTACAGCTAAAAAAAAAAATGCAGGTACTTTATCCTGAAAAGCTTAGATACAGAAAAACATCCGATCCCTAGAGAACAGCACTGTTAACGTTCAGAGAAAGCCTGCTCTCATGATGGGTACTCAGTGAGACAGCTGAGAATTCAGGACCTCCAGGAAAATGTCAATTAATTATTTCAGCTTAAAAACAGAAGCTGTAAAGGGTATTGACTGGTTCTGACGTATGGGGCCTCCAACACCAGGTTGGCTGCCAGTCCTACCAAGCCAACCAGACTTATTGACTCTACCTGGAGTCACTATGAGTTAAGACAACTGTTTGTAGAAAATCCAAACCTCCAGTCTGTTTTACTCCAATACAGTACCTGGGTATTACTCTCACCTAGCTACAGATATGATGCTCTTCAGACAAAACACTCAGGCAATTAATATGTTGAAGCTGAGGGAAAATTCAGCATCTTCCTGCTAGCATGCACCTGCTACTGTCCTTCCCACAGGGCTGAGAGCAATTCTTCAGTGTAAAGTTCAGCTCTTTGATTAAAGAGACATATTTCTACACTCCTCAAGCTCTGACATTTAGTATGATAAACTAATATTCTTTTCTGGCAAGGGTTTTTCATTTTTTCATCTAATCAGATAACAAAATAGTACTTTGTTTCAACAATAGGAAGGCTAGATCTGACAAGCTGTTGTTCTAAAAATGAGTCACTCTCTTATTATTCTGATTCTGAGGCCTGAGGACAAAAATGTGCCGTTCATTCGCTATAGGCATCCCAATACTCTCCCCATCCTCCCAGATAAAAAGCTTCATTTTTTTTTTTCACTGTCAACATGCTTTTGGGGAAAAGTCTTCCAGTGACTTTATTACAACCTACCTGTTGCAGGTTTTTGACTCCCCTCTAAGGCCGTGAGGAGGGAAAGGAAGGATGAGTACACTGTTTAAAGCATCAACCAAAGCAGCCTGGAGCCAGCTCCAGCATCGCTCAAATGCCAAGCCAATGCATCAGTGTGCAGGTAAGGATGTGGAATATAAACTTCCTCCAGCAACCTCATTCCTAGGTGCTGCTCTTTGGATCTGTCTATATTGTAGATCTGGAGAAAAGCAAACCAAACTGAAGTATTGACACCTGGTACGAAGATCTCTTGGCTTTAGTCCCTGTCACAATACAATACCCTGAAAGGAGAAAACAGCCTTCATTTTTATTGATAGATGAGGTTGTGTAATTTACTTTTAAACTCCATTTTGTTCTCCAGGTTTTATTTTAACACTTTACTATCCATTGTTTATTGCTGAGCAGTTGTTCTCTGAGGGCGTATGGTAGGTAAGAAATGTTTAGTTTCCCATGTGGCTCCATAATGGTATTGATAATAATTTACAGCCTGTGAGACAGCTATGGGCACTACAAAGAGCATTCAAGCAAAGCATTGCTTTCCTTGCTTTTTCACCTACTTTGAGTAAAATCCAACTATAAGTAATGCTCAGGAAACACGATTGTGAAAAATGGGGTTTTTTGGAAAATAATTTGTAATGATACTAGAGAGTATCACTTTGAGAGGAAAAAGTTAAAAGCCTGAAGAACCATTGTTACCAGGCTGCCTATCTGGGCATCTCCGGCACCACATCTTCCCCGTGAAAAGTTATTTGAGAGTTATTGGGAGAAAATGAGAATATCCACAAAATACTTCGCTATTGAGAAAATGAAAAGCTTAAGAGGACCATTCATTTGCTGTGCAGATGGAATGAGCAGGGAAGTAAATTATTTGTAATCAAAACCAGATCGAAGTGTCCCATAACAAAAGGTTGAAAAAAGTAAGCTAAGTGTACACACAGAGATCTTAAGCTAAAAGACTGGTGTATGGATTTCTGCAGATATATACACTACCTTTTTATATTGATTTTGGAGATCTGAGAAACGTTCATTTTATTGAAAAGCAATTTGAAAGGGCCGTGTTTACCAGGTATAGCTTGCTAGAAACCTATGTCTATGTGTGGCAACAAATTTGTTGAGTTTTAATAGACCCATTTATCTAAAAGCAGACATTGAATTCAGAGTCACTAGTCAGACAGCACAGACTTAACAATCTTTGCTTGCCAATGATCTACCTTTTGTACTTAGAAAACTGATGGAATTGAAGTGGTCAGACTGCGGGACTAACAGCACTCAAATGAACAGTCCTATTTCTAGGCTCTGTTGAGGGCAGCAGTATTTGTTCCTCACTTTTTCATTTTCAATATACAGAAAAGTTCTTTAAATTCTAGATTAATAAATCAAACAAAAGGACATTTTAATTGCTATTGACAGCTGTTCTATTCCACTGTATCATCTTCTGTAATGTTGGAAGAATGGAATACCAAAAGGTATATCTCATATCTTTATTTTCTCTATATCCACTGGTACAAAAGTGACAAATTCTCATCAACTGCTATCAACATTGGTCTCTTCTTTTGTAGTAGTAATAATAACAATAACAGTAATAAAAATAAAAATTACCTGTTCTAAGTTCACTTTTTTAGAATTCTTCAAAGTTGTGGTATAAAATATTTTCTTCTTCTCAAATTCTAAGCTGTGTCGTATTCTCAGTTGTAGACAGGAGTTAGGACTATTCAGTAATTTATACGAAAACTATACTAAAATTTGCTTCTTTAAGTAAGGGTAAGACAAGCACCAAGATTCAAACCAACACAGTGGATACGGAGTGGAAATACAATACGTTACAGATGACAGGAAGCAAATAAAATACTTTAAATGTAACAAAAGACCATTATATCTCTTAAAGCTAAATGTTTTTTCCAGTTGTTAAAGCAACATCAATGTCTTCACCAAACCTTCTTTTTTCCCATGTCC
>VZTL01094907.1:0-13626 GCA_013400535.1 Scopus umbretta | reverse complement strand
TCTTTACTTTGGTACCACACAGTCCTAAATCCATCCTCCTTCACACTAACAGTTTCTGGAAATATATTTATCCTTTCTCCTCCTTCAATTAGTTTTAGATTTCACCTGATGGAAATGGGGAGATTAGGCAAAGGTGGACACAGAGTGAAAGAAGAAATGGTGGGAAGGAAAAAGAGAATTAATTCCCTGTGGTCCAGTCCTTTCCTTCACAAAAGGCACCCATCCATTAATGAAAAATTACTTGCAGGCATCTGCAACCTTTGGTGTTAACTTGACCAAGGACTGACACTAGATCTACAACCTTTGTCCATGGAGAAAGGTCAAGACTGTAGGCCATGGTTTTCTTACAGGTGAAAATTGGCAGGTCTGTCCTCCCCAGCTTAATGATGTATTCAGAAGCACCATGAAGGCAGCAGTTATTCTTTTAAGAAATTGGTGAAATGGCTCAGAGGTTTTATTGGTGTGACTAAATAATTGAATAATAAATGAGAATCAAAATCAACTTCAGCACAGAAAATGCAGATGGCTATTTATAGTTTACACACATACATATATACAGGTATATTCTGAAAGTAACAAATGAAGCAGAATGGTTATAGATAATGTTACCACATAGGGATTATGAATATCTCAAGTACATACCAAAGATAGTTTCCAAAAACACAGTGCAAGTTACTTTCAGCAGGTGGTATCAGCACTAATAACCTGTATGCTTGTGGCTCTCCCTGGTATAACCTTGCAAGATTGACCCTGGAAGCTTGTAAGTAGTAATATCCTAGTCATCTTTTTTCACCACTCACCTCAAACTGATCAGAAGGTGAATGTTATGGCAATTATGAGGCTCTATTGCTGCTCTCCCAGAGTTGGCCTTTTGCAAAGCAGCCCTCAGATCAGAGCAGATCAAAGCAGCTTTAAGCCATCCATGCGCACATTTCTAGCCTTAAGACATCCATGAGTACATTTCTGTAATTTGTGACAGCACGCAATCTGGCCCTCAGTCTCCTCAAGGCCCAAATTTGAGATGTGTTAATCCTCTTCACCTTCCCTGGTCTTCAAATGATTCACATCTTTAGAGGTCAGGTTTCAAGCAGCTGACATTACCCTCCCATACACTGAGATTTTGAAATTATAGCATCTGTGGCTAAAATCACGCAATGAAAAAATCAGACACAAGTGGATTTCAGAAAGAAGAAGATGTGAAGATGGATGAAGAAACAGAAAGGAGCCAAATAATATTCCTTAAATAGTAATGAAATAGTAACTCAGCTACCGGCATCGTTACAGGAATGTGACATAGTACAATCCAAGTACCATTTAAAATAGTTTATGGAGTAGAGAAATATGTTTAAAAAACAGCTTAGAAACATGCATTTCAAACAATGATATGTAAATCCCTTGGCATTTTTTTACTCAGCCCAATCTTATGGCCTCCTGTTTCACAATTAAAAATCCTACTCTTCATCTCTCAGTGACAGAGTGTCACTGAAAAAGTCGTAATTCACCATGCCCTAGAATTTGTCCTGTCCTGCTTGCTCTTTTTGCTAGTCTCAATGGAAGACAAGACAGAAAAAGGATTTTATGCTCTACCAGCACATAAACTGACTTTCCAAGAACTGTTGTGAGACATAAATCTCTCCTGATCTCACCACTGTATTTATAATAACAACAAAAAATATAAATAGCAATGAAATAATATTTTATATTTCTATGGCACAATTTAGTCATTGAGACCAAATGCTTTGCTTAGTTAGACAATGCTTGCACTACCAGTAGCTTAAAGGAATGAAAGCCATGGGCTTGATATTGGCAATGCAAAGGCATCATAAGTTGGGTGTAAATAGTCACTTATTCACTCTTTTAAATAGCTGGAGTAGCAGAACACCTATCTTCACCAAAAGTTACCAGATGCTAGAGTGACTCACTCTGGATAGAAGAGCTGATGGTCCTAAAAAAGCTAACAACCAAGGGAAGACAGATTTTTCAGTTGATTCTGCAGGGGGGAAAAAAAAACTTAAGACCTCAAGCAGTGTTTAGAAAGTCAAAGTTGCATTTAGTGTGGGAGCTATTAAATTATGCATGCATGTAGTAAAACAGATGGGAAAAAACTTGTGGTATAAATAACCAACAACAGCAAGATGGGAGAGGGAAAACTACACTATCTCTACTCCACAGATAGAAGATTAGAGAGATTAAGGATCCTGCCTAATTAACTAAACCCTAGATTCAGGCCTCTGCTTTAACCACTTGATACTCTTGAATTAAATTGATACTATAAATATTTTAAGTGGTTGCCTTGTCTCCACTAATGTTTTAGGAGAGGAAATAAAATTGTTGTTGCTGTACCACCAAGAAACTGAGAAACTCTTTTGGTTTTTTTTTTTTTCCACATGGAAACTGATGGGTCTGTAGTCTTGCACCTTTTGAGCTCCAAGACTGAAGAACAGATGTTAAAAAGCTAGGTCACACAGCAGACCAGTGGAACTGGGGCGTCCTGATTACTAATGTCCTACACTAATTATGAGCCCTTAGGACAGTGTGCTTGGTTGCTACATCATGTCATGTACATCCTGATGGTCCTAGAAAAGCTAATAACCAAGGATGTATCCGGTCAGGATAGTGAAAAGTCCACATAACTGAGATGGTTATAGAATTCAATTCATCATCTGATAAAAGTATATACAATATTAAAATAAGGCAAATATTAAAGCAGGCATATGTATTAAAAAAAGACCTGATATGAAAAAGAACAAGTTTTACATATACAAAATACCAGGTAAAACTCTCCATTTCATATAGTAAATGCTTCCTGAAGATTTTAGAGAATGTAATCTGATCAAAAATACCAGCTTTGCACATGAAACAGGCCATTTTGACCAGCACTATTCCTTTACATTTCAAGACTTTCTAGCAACCCCCTCACTGCTTTCTGCCTATCTACTTTATTGTCTCCTTCACATCCCAGAGTAAGTGACTACATGTTGAGTTAACCCTTATAAAGATAATGACTGCAACAGACAGGTTTCCTTCAGCATATCTGTAAAGATATATGATGCTTTTCTGTTGAGTATGAGTACTACAACTGTAAAAGGCACCAAGCAAAAACAGAAACAAAGCAAACACAAATAGCAGCTCAATAGAATTGACTACAAACTGACTCAAAAAATTCCCTCAAGAACATAACACCAAATGTAAGAGACTATGAAAGCAAGTTCAGGAACTTAGAGCTGGCTGGAGTGGCGCTCACTACAGTAACTAAAGTGGTGTCTCCTGCCTCATTCAGGAAAACACTCTTTGTAAGTAAAAACACTTGAATCTATCATCCAGTCTTCCTTGTAGCTGAAAGAGCTTACAGGACTCTGAAAATTAGCTAACTGTTTGGGACAGAAAGCAGAAAACAAAGCAGAAAGATAAAATTCCTCTATGGCAAATGGGCTGAGGGAGCAGTAGAGGAGAGTGTGCCCATGGATTTAAAGTTAACTGTGATGAGGAAATGCAGAGCAGGCATTTTTTCACTAGTGGTTTAACCTGACCAGCAGCTCCTCTTCCTAAGCCTGCTAGCTGGTAACAGAGGTGTCACACGGATTTGCCCATACAGCCTAGGGTAGGTAAAACAGTAAAAGACCCATTTAAAGACCAGTCATTCCACTAGGAAAGTGATAGCAAAATGGGAATAAATACATTTAGATATCCTGTCAACTGCCTTTTTAAAAACCAGTTTGCACAGTACAGCTAACTTTAGCAAACTTCTCAATGTTTTAATGTATATTAAGTGCATTAATTGTATTAAATACAGTTACATATACTTGTATTAATTCTTATAGATAGTATAGGTTTTAATAATTTTATCAAAATGATATTATGTATCAAAAGTACTAATATCTTAGGGCACACTCGAGAGACATGGAGTCCTGAAGGAAAATGCAAATTCACAGCAAAGTCATACAGAGTGAATCCAGTTTTAATTTGTTCATTCTGCTAGGTCTCAAGTTTCTTGTTGCTCACAAGTCTAACATGTCACTGGCCAGGCTCAGTTTTCTGCTTGGAAATTCTCAGGGTTTTTTAAAATTGAATAATATGTATCAACTTGATTAAATATTACAAGCTCTTAAATGTGCAAAAATAGCTTCAGATTTTTGGTAAGAGCTTAAGATGAGATCCTGAACAATTTCTGATTTCTTGGTAATATATGACTCATGATTATTGATTTCTGTCACAGGAAAATGAAGGGAAAGAAAGGAAAAAAAACATAAATCAGGTTGATTTCTTTTTAAGATGAAGTAACAAGTTACTTTTTCTATTATTATTTCCTTGTGCCTTTTTTAGAAAGGAAGATTGCCAAATCATGGGATGAATGCCTCTGACTTCAGCAAAGATAATCCTGCATATACTGTGGTAAGGCTGATCCCATAAATCACATATTCACTAAAGAGTAGGAATGCATTTATGAAAACAGTGATTTCCAACCCTTGCAAGTCAGGCAGGCAGACAGAGCCTGAATGCCACTATTCTTTCCCTGACAAATGACTAGACCTACCAAACAAGAACAGATCCACTGTGTAACATGCATGCAGAAGACCCAACATAGCTTACCATGTGTGTTCTACAGAATGCATGCACACAGGTAAAGCTCCTGAGGGGCCAACAAGAAATAAGACTATTACAAATGAGGCACGGTACAGAAGTTTCCTTAATGGGCTGTATTCAGTATATGGGTTATTGCCTCAGCATCCATTCATAGATTATGCATTGGTTTAGGGAATCATTACCTTTGGGGACAGGATAATTTATGAAGTTCCTGAACTGAAAATATTTGGTGTACTCGTAGAAACATTTGCCATGCATCAGACATCTGCTTATGATAACAGTTAGCTTGGATAGACCTTGGGCGAGATGGCAGTTTTCTGCTTTTGGATGGCTGTTCTCTGCTTTTGGACATCTCATGATGCAAGACTGCTACGAGTTTAAGTTACAATAAATGAGCTCTAACCAAAAGTAAGCTGTTTGTACATGTTTGAACACAAATTCTATTTTCCAGCCTTATATCATTTGGGTTAGTCTGTAAACTTAAAAAAAAGTACCACAATGTGATAAAAAAACTTCTGTTTGGATGTGTATGAAGCCCTGGTCTCTATCAACTACAGGTGAGGCAAACGCAGCATCATACAAGGAAAAGGTCCTAGCCACTTCTGTGTGATTTCCTCCTTGACAAAGGCTGGACTGGAACCTCAGTTCCACTGAAGTAAGTAGGAGTTTTGCCATTCATTCTATGGAACTAGCTTCTGCCCTGGTTCTTTATTTGTAACCCTTAATAGTTGGTCTTACAACAAAGCTCACAATGAAGTGGGGAATGTAGCTGAAAAGATATGTTTAAATAGACAAAGTGTGCTAAATGCTCATCATTTTTACAAGAGATGCTCATTCTTGAGTAGGCGCCATGAGGAAACACTTTTTAAAATATATGGGTAAGAGTGCTTAGACAACCAGTCTGAGCTTAAGCTTGGGCAGCATTCCCTCACATAAACAATACCAACTGACTGATATTTCATGGCATTTATGTACCATACAGTAATATTTTCAGAGAGGATACAGTCTCCATTTTTTAAAGAGGTTAGTTTTCCCATTGAGATACTTAAATAAACAGGTTGTTCAATATGATATGCAGCCACAGGAAAAATAACTCACAGATGTTACAGCAGAAGCCTAAAACAATCGGACATTGAATACAAAGTTCTTTGGTAGATGAAGCCCTAAAATCCCAGTTTAGCTCTATTTAAAGGATTAGCTCTATTCAATATATCTGAGACCCTATGCATACTACACAGAAAACTGAGGTACAGGTGAATGTTATGAACTCCAGAAACAATTAATAGTTGTTTACGTCCTGCTGTGGGCAGAATGGCAGAGCCATCACTCAGGTTTTCCAAGCCAACTGATAACACAACCTTCCCATGCCAGTTCTGAAGCTGAAGATACGTCAGTGTGGAATCACTGAGGTCACTTCTCTCCTTTGTTATTCTCCTTTTTGGCTCTCTCCTAAATTCAAAATTGTTTTAGAGCTAACAGGATTTACAATCATGTAAATAAAGGACATTATATTAGCTTGCATATCAGATATGCTTGTTTATTCTGTCCAAGGAAGAGCTAGTAATAGCATTTTCATGACATCAGAGGCGAAGCAAAGGAAGCCATTCCAACTAATTAATCTCAGTATTGTTTATAAAGAAATATCGGCATCTGATCTGTGTAATTGTTCTAAGGAGTCACAGTTTGCACAGTATGTTTAAACAATGTATGACTATTAAGGGCAACTTTCAGGATGGATTTTTAATTTATCAGTGCGAGGTACTTTCCAGAGTTTATCAGAAGTGTGAGGCCTACAGTGGTGGAGATACAGAAAAATTTCAAGCTTGTCTGTACTTAAAGTCCAGCTAAATTTGTGGGAGCAATGACAAACCTGGTCTAACACCCAGTAATTTATGAACTGCATAAGAAAGTGTTAATGGCAGCCATAAAGATTAAGATGATTAAGATACCAGATTTCCACTGATATTCCAAAACTTTGTGCAAGAAACAGTAGAACTTAAATAATAATTTTGATATATTGTTTTGATTTTCTTCTACCTGATTCTCATCTGAATATTTGCAATTTCCAATCAGTGATTTGTTGAAAATACAATACATTGAAATTATATAAATACTGAAAGCATAATTCTGTGGCTAAAAGGAGAGTTAAATGTGGGAATTAAATGAAATAACAGTGTTCCATGAGAAGAACATTGTGTCCAAAATTCACCTTTTTATTTTTGTAAGTGAAGGCTGAATTTTACAGTGATTTGGGAGCAAATCATTTAAGTGAAATTTAATTTAACTAGCCTTCCAAGAAATTGTATTTCTAAGGTTCATTTTGTTTACTTAACAAATGTCTTTATGAATCCTTTATAATTTACATTAAACCTCATTGGGAACTTTAGGGGAAACTGGGCTATAAACAAGGCAAATTAGTAACCATTACGATCTCAACTTTTTTCACCACCTTTATTTCATCAATCTCATCTTTTCTCTGGCTTGCCTTCTGTCAATATAAACAAATCGGTGATTTTTACTTGTGCACTGGGTAGTTAGTAGATAGGTCAATTCACGTTTAACTGGTAGGTGTGTTTATGATGCTACCGAACACAAGATTTCAACTCTATATAGGCTGGGGAAACTTCAGGGCTATGGTGTGGAAAGGATGTCTGTTAGGTCTCTAATGCCCTGCATGCTATCTGTTTTGCAGGCATAGTGCTACACTGCTGTAAGGCTGCTTTGTTATCTAATAATTAAAAACTAGGTGTGCCTTTCACCTTCTGTACCCTATAAAATTCTCCCACAGCCCTGCCTGATTGCCACCCTAAGCCTAAGCTTAAGCTACCTCCAGGTGATCCATTTTCTCCTCAGCGACTACAGATCAGGAGCTGAACTCAACTCTCTTTAAGGCCTCCCACCTTTCAACAATGCCTTTCAGTGAGAATGCTACTAACTTTGCAACCTCTTCTACCTCCATTCAGAGGTCTTCAAATCATTTTCCATCTCTCTTTACCTGGCTTCCCTGCAGCAGCTCACCTGGCATCCTCAGCCAGCTGAATTCCTTCACCAAAATGTTCTGTGAGAAGAGAGGCAAAATACCTGAGACAACCAATCTCCTTCACCAGTAACCAGAACAGAACAGCCTTCTTTGTTTTTTAATTCCAAAGACAACTTTGACCTTTTTTCATAATATTTGAAGCACACCAAAAATAATTTAGAAAACACATGCTTTGTTTGTTGGTCAGCAGCCACCAGCATTTGAAATGGCACTGCTCATGACTGCTGTCCTCAGCAGCCCAAGGGGATCAGCTAGGCCTCCAACAAACACAAGAACAGATTAAAAATCACTGCTGATAGGCTAAATTAATCTATTTTTAGGGCTTTTCATTTTCCTGCTGGTAGTTGAGCTTATGGTGGATGATACTTCCAAAATGTCCACTAAGGTTCTAAGGTTAAAATCTAACTTTGAACACGCACACAGCACCAGAAGGGATGGCCTTCCTCCACGGTACTCGCAGGGAGAAGGGCCACCAGCCCAACTCAGGTGTCCCACCCTCACCCGTAACCACTCACAGCCCTTACCCTTTGGCAGCCTCCTTCTCTGTTTTTCTGTGCTTCACTTCTGCTTGTTCTTCTCACACACTGCAAGGGGAAGGGGTGGACATTTTGTTGGCTGACAGTAAGGGAGGTGGCAGCCATTTTGTGTAAGAGGTGATTCAAGTGTTGGGAGCCTTCCCTTTGGGTGTCCCTGAAAAATTTTTTAAAATCACTAGATCTACAGAAGAACTGTAAATTCTGATAACACTGGTTTGTTGTGACTTCAGAGAATTTCTTTAGGCTGCCAGCTGAGCTAGGTAAAAGACCTGCTTGCTGTGTGGTGACAGGTCCAGCACACAGTGGCCGGACCTGTCACCCAGCCAGTCTGTCCTTGCAAAACCTGCTGAGGGTAAGGAGTGGGGCATGACAGTGGAATTCCTGTGTTTATATGGGAGCTATTTAATCGAAAGAAAGTTTTGCTGTCATACCTTCCTGTTTTCAGAAGTTATCCAGCCATTAGCTTCCTAATCAAAAGAGATGTGGCAGCATGCCACAGAAAGCGGGCCTCCCTTCCAGCATGTAGCCCAAAGTATTTCCAACCCCAGATTGTGCCTAGAAACACATGCCTCCAGTGAAAAGTTGACTTTTATGCTATACGCATTGGAACATACATTCATTTAAAAGAGCTATATACAGAAATAGCATGCACCAAGACCAGCTTTGGAGAAAACCCCGACAAGGAGTGAAACCAACCAAAAAATCCCCATGCGTCCAGGGTTTCACCTGTTGTTCAACAGATAGACACATGTCCAGGAGGGAAACATCTCAAAAAATGATGTGGTAGGATCTTCATGTATTTCAGTTAATGTCTGATTTTTCTTTACAGCACACTGTAAATTCAAAGGCCTCATATATATAGGATTATATACCTCTGTTTTACAGTATACAGTAGAAATGAGCTAAAGAGGACCTCTGGGTCCTTTGGTTGGTGACATGAGTGATCACTCTCCTTTCATGCTTTACCTAAGGACAATAGGAAGCAAAATAGCAAGTATACTGGAAATATGACTGCCTGGCATTAATTCCCGGGAATTAAAAAGGAATTTTTGTTCCTATAGGTTTTAGTTTGGGATTATTAATAAATGATGATTCATACACAGTCTAGGGGCTCCTATCAGCAATCTAAAGTTGCATATTATGAATTTCAAGGATCCAAGTATAGCATTCCCGACTCAGAGCTGACTGAAGGCAGCAGAAGTTATATTGCTTTTCTCTGCATTGTAGGCGAGGGGCATGTTCCTAACTTGGATCTAGCTGCTCACATTTTGGAAGGGGAAGGGCAAGAGGGAAGACAGAAGGCCTAGGATTTGAGGCTCCTGCCATGAAATGGAAAGGCTACAGAGTGGCTGCCATTGCTGAGAGGCTCCCCCAGCCACAGCTGCTGCCCCATGAGCTCTGGCACTCACCTTTGGCAGCAGGGATGCTTACCAGCTCCTACAGCATGGGAAAGGTAAACAGTAAGGTCATGGCCATTTTTTTTATGCCAGCAATCCGCTGCCCTGGTAAACTGCTGACTGTGCTATGACTGTCTCTGGCCCAACTTCTGTAAACAATCCTTGAAAATCAAGACCTCTTCATCAATAAGGATTTCATTTTCCATGAAAATTTGACAATAAAAAATAATCAACTATATTTGCTAAAAATATATCAGCTCACTGAACTTTTTCTTTAATGCTTATGTGAATCTGAGTCAGATCATCACAACCTGACTATCCTGTGTTATCTAGGATGCCAGGGTTGAGGCTCATACCAATCCTGTCTGGTCTTAACATCTATGAAACTACAATTCAACTCAATGTCTGTTATAATTAAATGTCATGCAGGCATGGATTTGGCTTAATCTCAGGGAACATTTCTAGATACTATAGAGGTTTGATGTGTATGTGAGCTTCATCCCCATACATATGAAACTGCAGTTCAGCTGAGGTCATAGGCACAGAGCAGAAATTGGCAAACACTGTAATCCCTCCTGCCTAGCACTCGGAATGAGTCCTGGATTCCCCTGATGCATATCCCAAAGGTCAGCTCAACATGACTGCTTCTAAGCAAATTTCAGGCTGCAGATTTCCACCCACATCAAGTACCTACATGTCTCATTGGAAAATCCTTTTGTGAAATTATCTCTCTTGTATAGGTGCAACCTGAACTGAAAGAAATGTTCATACAAAAATTCGTATGAAACCAAGATGTACTTAATCTAAAGATGACCATGATCCTTTTCTCAAAAGTCAGCATATTGACCTTGATATCCAGATCATACCTGAGAATGGATTTCATGTTATGCATAAAAATGTTTTATTCATAGCTAATGATGGATGTTAACTGCGTGCTTATTCATTTACTTTCCTGGTGCACATCTGGATACTTACATTTGCCAGCCTGGAGAGTTTTGTTTTAATCAAAGGATAAGTGGTTTTTTGGGTATTGTCACACTTTGATTGTGTGGTAACAAATGTCTGTGACAGGGGTTGTTGGCTTTTTATTGCAAGAGATATCAGTGATGTGGAATCTGTGTATGTCTTGGTGTAACTAATTTTATCCCTGCAGTTGTTCTTGCCCTTGAATGCAATACTGTGGACATATTAACATAAACATAAGCAAACAGCTTTTAGAAGAATTTTGACTGTTAAAAAATGGAGCTCATTTGGACATACTAAAGCAAAGACTACATGCATTTGCTGCTTGTCACATTAAACATCAACAATATAACATCTTTCCAAAATTAAAAGCATATTTGTAAATTTAAAAATAGAGAGAAACAGAATTCTAACATGATTAACTAAACCTTACCTCCTACTCTAACTGTATCCAGGTGTAGATCTAATCTGTGTTTTTTCATAAGAGTCTTTGAGGTATAAAAAGGCTAAGAAATGTTTCTTCTTTCAATGCTAATGAGGACCCTATATCTCTTCTGTGCACTCAGGTGAAATCAAACAGAAATACTGGCCTAGTCAACTGAAAAATCAATTATTTTACACAGTACTATAAGCAAATATCTAACATCAAATTTTTCACACCTGATTAGTGAGCATAATTGCATTCACTTTTGAAAGCCTAAGAACCTGAGCTCCAGTTTGTATTGTACTTATACATAGAAATTAGACAAATAGCTTCATACTTAATGCTGAGAAATTTTTGCATGGTTCATGGATCTTTGACAGCAGGAACTTTATTTCAGTATCTGTGAACATGACTGCATCAGACTGTTTGCCACATTTACTCTTTCTGAAGTACTGGATGTATTTTTCTTTGTGAATTTACTTGCCAGTTGATGTGACTTTTCCTGTCTGCATTGAAAAAAGTTCCAGTTTATCGTGTTTTGCTGACTAGTGTTTCATGACTAATGTTTGCATGTATGTGTCTGTACTTCACAGCAGTTCTCCACTGCTTTCCCATTCTCTGCTACTTTCCTGTTTTGTTAACAATGTGCATCCCAATAATTATTCTATTTTTCCATGCCTGGGGTGCTGTTTCAGCATCCAGGATTGCAGAGAACAACAATAAAGAAACTGGTGAGAGATGTCCTTGTTACTTACAAGGAGTTCCTCCTTGAAAGCCAGGATTTCTTGTTGACACAGCGACTCTCCCAAATGTTGAGGACATCTGTGTAGAAATCTGTGGAAGATGAATGAATCTTCAGCCTTCTGAACAACCAGAGGAATGTTCTGTTTCAGCACAGAAGATGGAGAGTATGGCGGAACTGTACAGCAATGAGACACATAAGGAGGCATATCCAGCAATGTTTTGGAGGAGGTCACCTCGATCGGTGTTTTTGCATATCTTTTCAATCTTCATTGTCTTGTGAACAATCTCTTCTAATAACATTAAACCCAAAATTTAATATCCAACATTGTAAGAGTTGCCTGCAGACATACAGGTGCAATTACTGATCTGCTCCCATGCAATCTACTCTCCTCTTGCCTCAGACTCAAGGCCTGTGGCTGCTTCATTGTTTGAATGCTAAACATGTCCCAGTGCACATTGTAAAGCCAGATACTGTTGTCTACTGGTCCAGACCATGACTTCACACAGCCAGGAGCAGTATGTGGTTCATTGCAGCAAGATTCATAATCTGGCACTGAGAAAGCACAGTTTGTCATCTTGTGCAAACTGATGGAACCTCAGTAAGGAAAAGTTAATACCCAGAGCTAGGGCTTTTTTTTTCTTTGCATCTTCTACAACCAACATAAACAAAGTGCCAAGACATTCAAGGTGAGGTTTGTTATTATCTGCTAACTAATGGCCCAATGAGAAGAGGTAGGAAAAAAAAAAGATGAGCCAGAAATCTATCAAATTCACAGAAGAAAGTGAAAACAGATGATATAGTGTTCAGGAGGAAAGAAGGAAGGTTAAGCATCTATCTGATGACTTGCTTTCACACTAGCCAGCACTGTTCTGATATGAGAGAGCATTTACCTGCCTCACAATAGTACCCAAAGGGCAGAGGCAGCCAGAGGCATCTCTTGGAGTTGATGAAGAGACAAGTGATTTTGCACGAGTGCACATTATTACTGTTTGTTTCTCAGAGACCACAGTAGCCTCAGGCAGTGCAACAATCTAGTCATATACATGACTCAATGAGAATTTTGCCTGCTCAGAAGAGAAATTTTCTATGCAGCGCCTTCCTCTATGTATCCTTAGCACCCTTCAGGGCCAACAGAGATGCTGTTTTTCCAAAACAATAGCAACTATTTAAACACCATGAGCATCCCCTGTGTTTTTTGGAGCAGTGTCCCAGTTTTTTTCTATGCACACCTGAGTTTGTGACTTCTACTTAAAAGTGAGGTTTTGAGCACACTGCTCAACTCATCATGAGAGACTGGTAGACAGACAGACCCTCCACAGATCTTTTGTCTTTTTCAGTGCTTATAAAGCTTACACATCAGATGATGGTAAGTGGATTTTATTTGTTTGTAAGAACATTTTTGTTAACAACTGATTTGATTCTTGTAGGGCAAAGTACCCCAGGCTGAGAGCACAATGAAAGGCTCATAAAAGCATTGGCCTTCATGCACATCAGCAAAATACAGTGTATACAGTGGTCTCTCCTTTCAAAGCAATGTGTTTAAGATATGCTGTTGTGTGAAAAATAATTCTCTTTTCTGTAAAAGCGTAATTCCTATGCTTAAAGGATATAATAAACAAAGTCTCTGTTTCATTCAACAAAGACAAATGTAAGGTCTTGCACCTGGGAAAACATAATCCAGCAGTGTAGCACAGGCTGGGATCTACCTGGCTGGGGAGAAGCTATGTGGAAAGGGAACTGGGAGTCCTGGTGGACAAGCATCTCAATATGAGTCAACAGTGTGCTGCTGCAGCAAAGAAAGCCAACGTGTTTCTGGGTTGTATCAACAAAGGCATCACCAGCAGAGACAAAGAAGTCATCATCCGACTCAGCACTTGTCAGGCCACTTCTGGAATACTGTGTTCAGATTTGGTTCCTGCTACACAAAAAAGATGTAG
>VZTL01094906.1:0-15552 GCA_013400535.1 Scopus umbretta | reverse complement strand
GGTGTAAATAGTTCTTGCCCTAAACTTTCATTACCTTCTTTTCAGCCTATCCTTTTCTGCATTGCAGCTTAGAATATTAAACGGGAAACTTACTGTGCTGGCAGTGACTGACCTAAAGCATACTGTGAGCAGGCTGATTAACCGAGGCAGCTCTTTTATTAAACAGAAATACCACACCTTGATTAACAACAATGTGGGGCCAAAGGCCGATGGGCCTTGTGCCGGGGCAAAGGCAGCTCAGAGCCCCGGTGAGAAAGCGATGCCCGCAGTCCATATAGCATCTTATCCCCGGGCTTGTCCAGCACTGGGCAGTGCTCTGTGAAGGTATGCAGCCACCTGCTCCTCTGTTGATCCTGGTGCAGTAAAACAGGCTTTTACAAACACAGGGACAGCCGGTGTCCTTGTGGCAGCGACCGCGTGTCCACGCCACTCACGTGCTCCTATAAAATGGCATTGTTTATGTTTGTGCTTAATTCATCCCTCCAGTTTTGTGTTACATAGGCTTAGTGGCATCACATGTCCTTCTGTGGGTGACACAGCCACCGGCAGTCATACAGCACTGGGAGAGACAGCGGCACCACAGCAGGAGAGCCCAGGGAGACCCGCGGGCTCTGTGATAACCAGAGGGAGGAGGGGATGGGGCCACCGGTGGCCCAGCTGCACACCCTGGACCGTATAAACGCCTGCGGAGCTGACACAGCGTGCCCTCACAGACACTGCAGGGCTGCCTGCTTGCTTCAAGTAAACTGCCACAGTTTTGCATGTTAAGCCACAGCTGCTGCAGAGGGAAGCTCGGTAGCGGAAATTTTAACTAAATACACCCTGTTGACAGAGGGAAATAACAGCTACTGGTTTAAATGTGACCTTCCTAGTTTTTTAGATTAAATGGTAAGGGCAAGTGGTGATCCTGCTACTGATGTTGAGCAGCAGCTCTGGAAGCACAGCTGCTGTTAAAGCTCTTTATTTTTAAAAGCTGACTCTCATGGCAACTGTAGATACATGAAATGTATATAACAACAACAACAGCTTACTAATAACACCTGTATAACTGTGTTACAAATATCAGATATCCACAGAAATGCTCTTGCTGAAAACCCAGTTTGCCTGTTTACAGGTTTATTGGCTGAACAGAAAAACACAGGGGCCACATCAATTCAAAATAAGGTAGTGGCTCCAGCATTGCTTCAAGTGTAATGTTCAAATTACCTCCCCTTTTAAAGATAACTACAGTATCATGATACATCAGTTTTCTTTTTCTTGACAAGACCGTCACTCCTTTCTTAGGATTTACTTGCATGAATGAGCTGAATGAAGTCAGTGTCTTTGGGGCTGTTTACTGAAGCTGAGCCATGGCGTGCCCGAGTGCAGGGCCCAGCCTAGGAGTCCTGCAGCTGCAGTCACGGCAGGGAGCTGGCGTGCAAGGTGCTCCTTCCCAAACTAATGGCGGAAGAGAAAGTCCCACCTCTTTTACGAACATGCCTAATGTAGGCACCGGCCCTGCAAGTGCTCGCCGCCATCCCATGTGCTTCCTGGCAGAAAGCTTCACCCTCTGTTTGCAAGCGGCTTAGGGGACATCCTGCTGGAAGCAGCATCTTTGGCTCAGTGCAGACAGAGGCCAGGCAGGCAGCAGGTGTGGTGAAAAAAAGGGTCTGATCTTTGGTGGAAAATCCATGCAAAGACTTTGCCTGATTCCCGATTAATTGATAATTCAAGTGTCAGAGGCTAGGCCTTGGTGTGTTTGTCAACAGGAGTTGGACCACAGCTTGGTTCCCTACCTGCTGTCGCTAATGAAATGCAAATGTCTGAAGTTGAATCTTGTGGTGGGTCAGTGCAAGAGAGAGTGCAGCATTTCAGCATGGCTTTTTGGCTAGGGACCTTGTCTGAAAGTCTTTCATGCAGGAAAGGGAAGGTTACTAGGGATGGATGACATCTTCAGACTTTTAACAAAAAAAAGCAGTAGTTGAGGCTAACAGGCCTTGAGAATGTCTGCAGTGTGTCAGACACATTGCTTTACCTGCAGCTGAACTGGGTGAAGAAGTTGCCACAGGCTAGGTTAAACACTTAGAAAAGGTGAATTTTCTTAATTTTGGCAAAATTCTATGAAGAAAGTGGTGAACTGCATCAGCAGACCTGAAGGGGCAGGAACATCAGCTGGCAAGAGACTTGATGAGTAGCTTGTGATGAGCAGCTTGGGAGAGTAATCTCATAGATCGGATCAGCACTAGTTGTTGACAACGACATGTTTGTCTGCTGTGCAAGTTATCCTGCTGCCAGCACTGCTAAAGCACTGCATATTATCACCATCATGCATGTGCCTGAATTAAGGCAATCGAACTTGTCCATCTCCAGGTAGGGTCACCTGGGAGAAGCCTTTTGGCCCAGGTGCTGCATGGGACCCAAGGAGCTGCACACACAATGGCATTTGCTGCACTACATCATTTCCCATGTATGTTCAGGCATGAACATGTACAGCAGAGGCTCTCTGCCCACTAGAAGTACTAAAATGTAGGGAGAAACAGTGTAAAGTACCTAAAGGGTAGGATAAGACTGGCCTACTAAATCCCTAGTCTAGCTGCTGAAATTCCCACTTCTGCTAACAGTGACACTTGGCATCCTAACCTAGGGACTATCATCACAGGTCTGACCACTGATTTCAATGGAAGAGTTCATATTTCAAACTTAAACTTCAATTTTATTCTGGTTGGTTAGTCAAGTTCCCCTTGTATGGGCCAAGTTAATGTTCTGGGCCTGAAAAGCAGTTTTCAGGGTGGAGCTACTGCAGAGGAGGTCTGTGCATGATTCTCAGTTGCTTAAATTCATCCTAAGTGGCCTAAGCACATTAAAAATGGTTGGTTCCATTTAAAACACACCAAAAACTGTTGGCTTTGTCTTTTGATTGTGTTCTCTTCAAAGAAGGAACATAAAGAAACAGAAAATTAAGGGTGATATTTCAACAGTAATCAGCACCTAGCACTACTCCCCCTGACATCAGTTATAAGACTCCAATGGCTTCTATAGGGATATGTTTAAGACAGTGATGACTTAAGACAGTAAAGCACTACTGAAAATCCTGCCTTAAAAGTCTAAGGACTGGTTATGTCCCCCAGGCACCAATCAAAAGCAATGTATTTGGCTTAAAAACTGTAACAAAATTACTACAAATCTATTCTTTTACTTCTTGCTCCTTTTTAGAGGAAAACACCTGAAATTATTCTGTAAATTAACATCCTGGAATTTCCCAGGTGAAAACCTGAATGTTAATCAGATAATTGAACACTGAATTTGTACAGTCAACAATTGGCTACGACTTCTGACTGGGATTTGAAGGTTAAACTTCTTATTTTCATCACTGTCATTAAGAACAATAACAATCACAGAACAAGTTCTCTTAGACATATTATACCTGTTCCCTTAGCCAGATTAATCTTACCTCACAGCAATTTTATATACATTTAAAAAATTAAGCTGAAACTATGATTCCCCTTCAAAATAAAGTCACCTTGTATTGTGCAAACTTCCTGCTTATTCTGTTATCCACCATCTCTGCATCCTTCTAAGGCATATTTAATTTTGAGTGTTATCCTGCAGAGGCTGTCAAGGGTTCCATCTGCGTTACCCATAAGCACTACCAGTGCCCAGCAGTGAAAATTCCCAGGATGGAGGTCCCTCAATGACCTGACCTCCTGGCTTAGAAACTGCAAAAATAGTCCTCAATGAGATATCAATGATGGTATCTCAAATAATAAAGTGAGAAAACTTTCCTTAGCCTGGTTCTTCTTGCCATTGCTTTTTGATGATCGCAAGTGAAAATTCTGTTCATGCATATATGGTTTTCCCACAGCGAGAATGAAGCAATGCTGATGAAAAAGTTATTGATATGCCAAAACACCTAGAGCATCCCACCAACATGGTTGTTATTTTCCCTGCTTCTGCAATGGGAATTCTGTCAATGCAGTGTGTGTTCCTTGAGTGTTTTTACACGACTGCAGTGCCAAACCAGGCATCTCAGCTTAAACCACTTCTGAAGGAAGTTTGGGTAAGTGAAACCCAGTCTCCTCCCTTATTTTATAATGCACTTTGCTGCAAGTCATTCAGAACTTTGCCCCAACAAGTTGTGTAACCCGTGTGTTGTACCGTTTGCCCCAGCTCTGCCTTTTACTCAGTCCAACTCAAAATAACTCTATAACTCTCAGCTATTTCAACAGAACCGGTCACTGGCTGAGGCTGAAGTTATTATCCTGTAAGATATTGGAGCCACATGTTGAGGAAGGCTGAGAAGATGAGAGATGGGTTGTGTAATTGTTCTTAGCAGCTTTCCAAATCAGGAAACAACACAACCCTTTCCTTCTCCCCAGATTCCCATATTTCAATCTAGTCAACAAAGCCTATTATTACCACGGTCAGACAGGAAAATGTGTGACATATAAATAAAGTACAACGTACTCACTCAGTATGTAACAAGTATTTCCTATTCTGGATGAGCTGTACTTGATGGGAAAATTTTTGTGGCATTTGTTTACTGTGAACGCAATTAAACAGTATTCTCTGCAGAGATGCTGGTACAGATAAATGTGTCCTCCTCATTAACTGTCTGCTTTAAAAAGCATTCTTTCTAGGAAAGGAAGCAGTGTTTCTTTCAGTGTGGACTAGGAGCTCGCAAGCTTTTGCCATAAGACAGACAGGAAAAACGATCTTCTACAACTGAAAAACAAAACCACAACTAGACTCATCTGTTAATTATTACACAGGAAAGATAAGACATTCACCTATTTCACTTCTTGCCTCTTCAAAGACAAACCTTACATATGAACACAGTGATTTAGTCTGATCATTGAAGATGTCTGTGAAAGGCTTTGCTGAACTCTGTGGAGCAGGGATATGCATGCGCTTGTAATTTTTCTTTGTTATTGTAACGCAGAACATTCTATCTATCCTTCTGTCTGTCTACGTAAACATTACAGTAACATGTTCCACTCTACAGTGCAACCAAGAGTATCTAACAAGTTCATAAACTACAGTTCCCTTTTCAGCCTTTCTGATCTAACTTTTTCAGCTAACTCTTCTGGAGATCCCAGAGCGAAACATAACATATCCTGCTGGTTCATACAAAGTCTATTCACTTAATCAATTTTATAACAATAAAAATAGTGTCAGACTTCTCAGTTCACCCTAATCTTATGCACTGTTTTTACTGCAACATTCTCAGTTTTGTGTTCACCACGTGAACACCACAACAACAAAGGGGCCCCAGCCCACAACCCTGCTTTCAGCAAGAGGCAGAGATTTCAGGGAAAGCTGAAAGTGGCCCAACGTGTTCCCTCCCCCTCAGGTCACAGAAATGAAAATCAGCATAAAGCAAACCGCAATTGGGATGTGAATGTTCGCTGCTAAAAGTACATTAAACTCAAAGCATTTGGCTTAGTGAGTGGCTGGGTGTTCTTTTTTTTTTTTTCCTTTGTGCATTGACATTTGACCCCTTTTATAATATGCACCTTGCACCACTGAAACCCAGTTAGTTATTTATTAAACTCAGGTACCAATGGCTGACTTGTACATATCAGGGTTTTAACTGCCTGGCATTGCCTGTGCGCAGAGGAGAGGGGGATGAAAGGCAATCATCTTTGCTGTGAAATTCTGTCATATCGGCAGAAAGGAGCTGCAAAGTGCAGCAATTTGTACCTGACCTCTGATCTAAGAAGTTTGTACAAACCTTTGAAACTTGGATTGAAATTGAGAAACAAGGTTTACAAGTACAAGGAAGAGATTTCCAGCACTTGTTACCTGTGCCCAGGTTTAATATTATAAATTAAAAAAAAAACATTTAACCAAGGCAGAGACTCTCTCAGGAGGCACCATTCCTGTGCTGGGTTAATTCAAGACAATTTAAGTCTACTGAAATTACAGGTTGGTTGGAAATACTTAGGGTTTGGAAATGAAATTTCTGTGTGCTTCAGAAAAGGAGTGGGATTTGAGACAGATGTCATTTGAAATTCACCTTTTGCTGACCTTAACTGGGATTTTTGTTTTTAAATTAAAAGCTGAAGAAAGAAGACAAGGAACATTTGATTAAATATCATTCCTTCAGCAAAGAATGGAGCTGAAATGCAGGATTTAATAGAAATGAAAAAAAAGAGTAGCAAAATGGCTCCTCCTTTTTAAACTTTATTTATTTTTATCCAATGCACTATCTAATCTTGGTTATACAGTGCAGAGCTATATGAGAAACCCATGGAAAAATAATTAAACCAACAACATTACAACAAGCTCTTGATAGACAGTCATATGGCCTTGTCTTGATGAGCAAAAAGGACATGTATTGCAGTTCTCTTAGATTAACCATGTTAATCTAATTAAAAAGCTCTCTCAACTCAGACACTGGCAAGGTCTTTGGTGCAACATCATCAGCTAACTCCAACACGCTGTGTTGGGTGTGAAGGCCTTCAGAGATGAGCTGCTATAAAATGATTGAAAAAGACGCCCTTTCTGCAACCCAGCCTGTCAGCCCATGGAGCATTGCAAGGCATGGCAGTAACGTTTTGCTGTGACATCCCTCACATGCTCCAAGCACTGGCTGTCATCCATGGCAAGCATGTGTGGAAAGGGTGAAGGAGCACAGCTTCAATCCCACTTAGCTCAGGACAGGACACCATTATACACAACTGCTGCACCTGGTCCACTGGTGAATGGACATTTTTGTCATTGGATTTAATCAAAACTTACAACAACTACATTTTCTTTTCTTTTTTTTTAAAAAAAGGTTCTAGATTCAGCTGATTTTTTTCCAGATTTAAGTTCAAACTTCACTATTGTTACCAGCACTGACCCGAATAAAGCAATACATGAACAAATAAATAAATAAGGGTGAACAGATCAACATCATGTGTCCTATGTGATATACAAGCCATAGGAGTTTCGCATGCTGCTTAAGTAGAATATGAACAGAATAATATCAGAACTTGATTTTCTTAAAATGTTATCAAATTTTCAGTATGCAGAATGAGTTACATAGGTTCCTTTGTATTAATAACACTTGCATATATACCCCGCTTGCTCAACCTTCTTAGCCATCTTCAATCTACAAGCCCCAAATTCTGTACCTAAAGCTGATATCCCACTTTTAAAGCTTGATTTTTATGTCAATCTCTTGAAAAAGCAGAACAAAATACCAGGCAGCACAGACAACGGCAGAGACAGACCAATTGAAAACACAATGCCAGGCGGTTGTAAATGGCTACCTTTCACTTTATTAATTTAAGATAATAGAAAAACTATCTCTGAGACATGATTTTATTTGTTTTCCGCTGTCTAAAATATCAGTGGTTTAGTTTTCAGTGTTCTGATATTCGCTTTGCTGTTTGCTGTGCAAATTCTTTTAAATATTCACATGTCGAGCTCATAGTTTAAGCTTAGAAGTAGTTGCTTCTTTCTCAAACAACACTTTAGGACCCTCTAAAGGAAGGCAGAACCCAAACCCAATACCTTGACAATGACATACTTTCGGTCTCAGCTCCCTGATAAATGAAAACCAGATAAAAAACCCTACAGAGCAAACAAGATTTCCCTTACCTCTCTGGTCCTGCGATCGAAGTGCGACAGGTTAAGAGGACCCGTGCCTTTGCCGGAGCAACCTTTCTTCCCAATGGCAAGAGCTGTGTAACCTCGTTATACAGTTTATGCATCTCTTTATTGGCCAGCGAGCGTTAGCCATTTAAATTCCTTGGGAGTCATTTGTTAAGGGCTCTTAGGCTGAGGCTAAGTGGGTGGGACGGGAGGGAGAGGGGATGTTAGCGCTGCCAGACGCAGAGAGCTCTCCAAAGCGGTTTGAAGATTAATAGAAAACCATCTGCAATGAAGGGATCTTTGGAGGGAGGGCTGGGTCCAACCTTCACGGAAGCACAGGAAAGAGAAACCATGACATTTTCACAGGGAGGAGGAATTTGAAGAGAAAGGTTTCATTCAAAATTCAAAACTTAGAAAAAATGGAGTGAAACATGTACAAACAACTCCTTCCTAGCACAAGGCGTTGTGCAAATAGCTTGAGTTACTCACAACAGATAAGATAAGAAAAGGGCATATTTTGCGTGACGGCATGAGGTTTTTTCAGTGAAATTTTTTTTTCTTTATATGTGTCTGGCAAAATAATTTCAGGTTGCACTGAAATAATTTCAGGTTGCACATTTACATCTTTGGTTCCAAGAAAAAAAATGGTGTGCAGCTCTTGGAGTGAGAGGTAGGTTTACTGATATCGGCAGCGGCGGGACGGTAGGAATAATTCAGGCTGTGCCGCCTACCCAGCATGCACCATTTCAGTGGCAAACACGGAAACTGAAACGTGTTTGCCTGAAAGAAAAAAATGAGCCTGGTGCAGAAGTAAAAGCACAGGGGTGGTAAAACAAGATTCATGACAGCAGAAATGGTCTGTACATAACAACGGAGCATTAGGCCCTGGGAGCACTTAGGCAAAGCAAACAACACACCTTCTCGAGCAGCCAAGAGGAGGAACCACACCGAAACACTCTTTGGATGATGGATTTGCCCAGTTGGCAAGCAGTGTGCACAACCAGCCGGTGGGAGAAGAGGGAGCAAGGCATGCCTTGGGAGACGACTAATTTCTGAGAAAGGACACTGCCCAGAGAAGGTGAAAAGCAAACAGCATATCACAGAAGCAAAACAACTACAGCTTTCAGTCCTTCTCCAGTTGATTTTTTTTACTGGCATAGCCATTCCTTTCTTCTTTTTCTTTTTTTTCCAAAAAGTAAAGCTTGGTCCAAATCTCCAGTCAAGCAGCACACAGGCAGCAACCTCAGGACATCCTAGTGTGGAAGGGGAAGTGTCTTAACCACTCACTGACAAACTGTGCACAGGGGTGGGTTCTGTAGCGGAAGCACTGTCAGTTTGTATCAGATGGTCCTACATAATAATTTGTTCTTGCCCTCTGGGTGATTTAATCTGGCCATGTAAAACTTAGAGATATCCTTGTACTGCAGAGTCGGAGGTTGGTCAATAGAGAAGAGGGGTAGGGGAGTCAACAGAGGTGTAGAGAGAAGAGCTCTAAAATTAGAAGGCTCCAAGTTAGAGAGAGAAATGTGGAAGATGGCAAAGACTGGCAAAAGAAGAATCTCTCTGGCACTTTCTGAGAGCAAACAGGAAGGATAGCTGTTCTACTTATACCACAAACCCAAATTGTGATTGTAATCACTCTGTTCTGGCTTTTTATTCTTGTTTATCCACTGTACTGTGGCTGTGGTGTGTTAGGCACTGTACAAACACACCTGCAGCCCGGATCCTGGTCCCAAAATGCCTGCAGCCCATGTCTAATGTACAAATCTTTCATCTTCAGAATTCCTCTCCGCATATGTTAACTTGTTAGCTACAAGAGCTGCAGAGAAGCCCGTACTGCTTTGCTGGCAGGGAAGATGCAGCATGGAAATTAAGTGGTTTGCCCAAGACTATGGAAGGAATCAGTCTCAAATCTGGTGATAAAATCTAGGATATTCTGCCAAAATCAGATCCGTGTCTCAATCCCACTGATCTATATAGGGAAGTAAACATAAAATATTTAGCTGGTATAAGCTCACAAAACTCTCCTCCACCAGATTAATTACTTTTTTTAAGTCAGTATCCTTCCCTTTACTTTTAATTTTTCTATTGGAAAACAAACTAAACTTTTAACTATAAGCATTGTAAAGCAAATCCTATCAGCTACAATCGTGCATGTACCTGAACGCACAGGGAAGACTATTCTGGTGTAAGTGGAATGAAAAAGCACCAACGCTAGTGAGCTGATGGGCTCATTTTTAGAAGGCTTTTCAATATACTATGTCAATTAGTCTCATGTAGGAGGCCACTCAGACCCTTGACTTTCATTTTATACTTTCACTTTTAGCTCCAGCTTGTTGTTAGTTTCCAAGTTATGCCCCCATTATTGTTTAAAGCAATGAACATCAACAGATGAAGCTGCTGCAGGGTATTCTGAGGTGTTAGCATCCCCTACATCAGAATTGGAAAATATATTAATTTGTCCTGCAGGCTGTGCTTTTATAGGGAACCTAAAGTTGAGCAGAACACTGCATGTGTGTCCCACAGCTTTCCCTCGTGTTGGGCACCTATTTCCCTTAACTTCAAGCATGCTGCACTCATAATGATTACATGGCTTTTTATATGCCTCTTTATGATGACTCTGGCATCATATGAAAGGGAAACGCCTAAGGCAGAGTGGAAAAGTGTAAGGGCAGAGCTATAGAAGCAGCAGGAATGATAGATTCTGTATGCACACACATGCTCCTCTCCTCCTATAGCATCCACTCTGCTGGTGTAAGGATATAAATACATCTTCTCTCTTAATTAGAGCTTGACTACAATGATGAAGTGTCACCCTCCGTTACAATAATGCCATAAATATTTAGTTGTTTCCTGGTTTTGATGATTGATAGCTAAGCAGGGGCCAAATCCTAAGAGATGTGAAAGGGAATGGTGCAGAGAAGAGTCCATCCAGACCAGTCCATGCCTATGTTTCCCATAGACCTTCCATTTCTTTCTATTCTTTTCTGTAGTGGGATTACATGTGAAAGGTTTTTCCTAAATAATTGTTCTCCTGATTACAGTGATAGAAAAGGCTGGAAATTGGAAGAAAAAAGTAAGATTCATTGGAATGCTAATGCTAATGCCTCTCAGATGGAGACCTTCTCCCTGACACAAAAAGGCTTCCAAGGAGATGGTATGCTTCCCCTTGGCTGTCTCTCTTCTACAAGCAGACACATGATCTCGATCTCGCCTCTGCTGAGCGGGTGCACTGGGCTCCTCGATGCAATGACAAGCACTAATAAAGCATTGGATCTGCCTTCTGAGATTTTTAGAAAGCATCTCTCCAATGCTTTGGTAGATCCAGAGGCTGATTACAGGCTCATTATTTTATTGGGGTGGTGTCATTATCTGGATGACAGTGAGTATTTTTGATGATCATGGTAGGAAATAGGCTTTCAGAAGCTATTCCAGGGTGGCAGCTTAGCATCGTGTGACAGTGCAGACACATGAGCAAGTGAAAGGAGAAAGGAGAGTAAGGAATGAGCAGTCGGTTGGCTTTTATGGTTATGTTTGGTCTTCAAAGACTGCTGAGAAACTGTAGTGGAATGAGAAGGGAATGTACCAAGTGAAATACTTCACCAAAAGGACACATGAATTTAAGAGTGACCTGCAAGGTCTCTAATCTCAATCTCAGAAAGTCTTTACAGTATATTGGTATATTCATGCATAAGCCCATCCTTAGCCACAATACAGCCACAAAAACTAGGACCTCATAATGTAACAGACAACCTTTTTTTTTCCTCTTCTTTCTTTTCATTCTCTTTTTAACAAAACCACTTTGTGTTTGGTAGAACAGGTTCCCACATGTTTGTAGAACCACTTTATTGCTTATTTGAATGTTTAAAGGGACAACACCACTTTATTTAAAGGAATAACATGTTATATTACACCTGTTCTTACACAATGTGAGTTAATACAGCAGAATTCATCATTTCCTGACTTTCGTAAGTTATTGCAGACCAAAAACTAGGAAGATCCTCCAGAGAACACACAGTCTGTAACAGGTACCATAACGCTTCTGTATTTTTTGGGTGGATAGTATACAACAAACACACATATAATATGTCTCAAAACAGCTTTACTATATAGTCTCACGAGATTTTCAGAGGTATTCAGGCACCCAGGTAGACACTTGGAGACAACAGTTTTCCAAGTTCTCTCACACCAAAGCCCTTTCCATGCGTAACCTATGTCAGTGCTTTGACCTTTATCTTGCCACATCACAGAGGATTCCCAGTAAATGCCCTTGCAAAGGTGGACTACCCTTCTGCTCTGCCAGCCCCAGCTGCATCGCCCATCCCAGCATGGAGAGGACAAAGTCACAGCCCTGAAAGAGGGGGGAAATTTAGCCAAGGGCACCTTGGGCTTTCCCCTTTTGTTTTTTAATCTTAGGCTTCTCTGGTTCATGGGCAGTGAGAGTTGCCCTGATAACCTTAACGGTCACTAGACAAAGTTTTTGGTTTATTTTTAGCAAACACTTTTAATTGTCATTCGGCAATGAAAGTCAGCACAGAGGATGTCCCTGGAGCATAGGCTCAGTTTTCCCATGTGCAATTTTGTGCTTTCATTGAAACCTGAAAGCAAGCTTTAGGTTCCAAAATGTGAGAAGACAGATACTGAATTAACCCACTGAGTGCAATAGTTTTTATTTAGCACATAAAAAAAGGAGGAAACCAGCAAAACCCAAAAGTTTTTTATATAGCTACAACCATTACATTTCTGTGGCGTGTTTGCTTTCCATTAAAATAAATACAGAATGGGTTCTGGATAGACATATCTACAAGGGATGTTAATATGATGATTGCTTTTCAGTCCCTGGATAAACAGAACACTCTGTGGGAAAAAGGTTTAGCCCTCACCAGCCTGATGTGGCTGCTCAAGACCAGTGTTTCACACCACAGTCTCACAAACATGTTACACTGGAGCTGCCAACGTAAGGTCACGCTCCATCCATCCCACCCCATGCAGACTCCACTTGTGCTCTCACAAACATTTGTGCGGCTGCACCCTGCACACACACTACCTGAGCACCTGTGCTGGCAGAGGGGAAGAAGAAGGTGGGACGGCTCCTTCTGCCAGTATTGCTGGCTTAAAGCATTTATTGAATCACCAGCATTGAGCAAATTCATGGGAAAACAGAAGAAAGGGTTTTTTTGAAGCTTGTTGAATCTAGTTTCACAGCACAGCTCCCGGTCTGGAGAAGCCGATGAGATTTCACAGTGGGGTAGATGAGAGCCTTTCTGTAACCCCAAGAACCTCACTGAACCATCCAGAGGGATCAGAGGGTAGAATAGCAAACTGTTACTCTTTAAAAATTTGGAAGTGGCTAGTGAATGTTAGTGCTGCAGTTGTCAAGAGGTTAAAGGTACTGGAGAAATCAAGCAGGGAGGCACAGCACTGTGGTGTGAGCTCCATGGGTCACTGAAAGGCACCTGGTGGCCACCTCCTGTGGCTAGCAGGGATATCCAGCCAGCACAAGCCAACCATGTGCCAACCAATTTTGATAATTAAAAGGTTCCCAGCAAATAACATTCTCACTGGTTCCCTCTGGGGCCTTTTTGCAAAGGAGAGCATCACAGGGCTTTGTGACGTGTTCACAAGAGGGAGGATAAAGACCTCCAGACTTATATTTACAGGGGAGTGAAGCTAGGCTTCCAGAACTGGGGTATGAAAATGAGCATGGTTAGCACACATAACCCTCGTTTCCTCTCTTCCAGCAATCACTTTGCCATTTTACAGGTTGCAGTAGAATATAAGATTAAGGGAAAGAGCTTTTCCTCCAGCCAACAGGCTTCACCTCTGGTTAGGGCATAAGCTTTTCTATTTTAGTTCTTAATGTCTTATTGAAAATAAGACAATGAGTATCACTCGGAAATCGTTTGTTAAAAGAGGTTATCAGATAAGGGAACTGACACAGTTTCCTTCAGGAAGACAAATTTATTTTTCTGCCTCACAGTAACATGAAGGAAAAATTTAGTCTAGAGGAGACTGAATGAGCTGCAGGGGTGTTTACCATATCCATTAATTCCCATGTCTCTTACATTGTTTTGCTACATGTTCACAACTTCGAGGTCTCAGAACACTGCTTAATAAATCAGAATATAAGTCAGAATTGGAAACTGCAGCTTTTTATGGTGCCATCAGAGTCTGAACTGCCATGCACAGAAGAGGCATCATTACCAAAGAAGTCTGTGTTATGCAGACTGAGCTTTATACCAGTCCTATGCTGCCAGAATACCTGGGTCTGGACTTTGCATGGTAAAAAGCTGCTGTGACCGAGTCACCTGTTGGCGGTGCATGCTGCCATGAGTTGGGAGCAGGGTCACACCTCTTGGCCCATTGCCCTGCCTCTGCACGATGCACTTTGTCCCTGTGACCCAGCGCGGATTTGCCCATGCCATCACATGCTCTCGCCTTACCTAACCTCACCCCAGTGGCCCTGCTCCTCCTCTGCCAGTGCTTGTATCCTCTCTGCTCCTCTCCACTGCTGACCTTTGCTAATGGCAGGCAGGATTTGGGCTGCAAACCTGCCTTCAGCTGAGCTTTCTTCTCAGCAGCCAGTGCTATACCAGAAACCAGCTGCAGGCACGCTGCTCCCAGGCCACTGCGGCTTGCTCTGGTTTTGTGCTGATTTAAGCTACGCAACCAGAAGGACTCTGCTGCCAGTCTAAGACGTGCTTCCACAGCAGGGGAAACAGGATAAGTCTGCCTGTCATTCCACCAAAACATGTTATCTACCGCACAGGAGAGCCCTAGAGCTATGTCTATACCAAGCCACTTGCACGGTGCAGAAACACAAGTGTAACATAAGCAGCCTTTGGTATGAACTTTGCAACCCTGTGGTAAAACCACCCACCGTAACCAAACATGCTTAAATAGTAAAAGGGCACTTTCACCTCCACAGCTCACCTGGGCTGGGGCCCACCGTCAGCACGGGGGCTCTCGGGCATCATCCCCCTGACTGCCAGAGCTGCCCCAGGTCACCCTGCAGGGTAAAGCCAGTCTAATTAAACTTGAAAGTGTTCAAGGGCTGTGTTAATGGCCAGCTCTCGGTAATCACAGGAAGGTGATTTTTTTACAGGACTACACTTGTGCTATAAAACACCTCTTTCTCAAAGACAGCCCTCAGAGTGCTGTTGACATAACTTACCTCTATAGATATTTGACAAGATAAACCAGGCAGTGTCTTGTGATTTCAAAGACCATAATAGCTGAAATGTTCAGGAATGAGAAGAATGGTCTGAATGGCTGTAATTATTAAATCCATTAGTTAAATTGCTCTTTCCTTTCATTGGGAAAGAAAATGTTTCTACAGTGACCTAGGATGTGCTGCTCTTGAGCCACTCACAAATCCTAAGTGGGAGGTATATCTCATTCAGGACACACCTAAGCCCCACACTTCCTACCTCTAGGGGAAGGTTTGCATTTTCAGGACAACATTTCCAAACTGGCAGTAACCAAACCCTTGAGATTAGCCTCAGAAGCTGCATAAAAATGTCCTGAGACAGGATGAACCTTTTCCTTTGCCTGAAGGAGGGGTTGGAGACACAAAATGAGCTCTTCTGAGCAATATCTGCACTCTCAGCTCTGCCCTATTGAGCTCTCATATTTCTTCTCTTCTGCAGGGTGGGTGCATGTGGACCCTGGGACTGCATGGGGTAGGCACTGTGGGCAAGTCCACCTTGTTTTGGGGGGGAAGGAGAAGACTTCAGCTAAAAGACTGTGTGCTGTGTTGCCTTTGGGTCTAGGGAAGAGACCCCAGCATGTTTCATTTGTTAGCAGAGATGTAACCAATGGGAACTACTGTCCTCAACTGTTGGGCATAAATAATGCTCTCCATGCACCTGAGACGTTAGCTGTTTGCAAGGAGGCATCTGTAATTAAACAGGAAATTGCAGCTTGTCAGCAGGTTATCCAGGTGACAAATGACCATAATCCTGCAGAGATACTCCTTTTTGTGTGTGTGTA
>VZTL01094901.1:0-10202 GCA_013400535.1 Scopus umbretta | reverse complement strand
TTCCCTCAGCCACTCCTCATTTTAATATGCTTTTGGTGAGAACTAGAGCCTGGAGAAGCGAAAGTTGTGCAGTTGTTTGATCTAGAAAACAAAAGTATAAAATACTGAGTAGGAAGACGGCTGTTAATGAAGTTTGAACTAAAGATGCAGATTTGCAGCATCAAGAGTATCGAACTTCTGGAGAAGATCATCAAGGAGTGTGAGGGTACTCAAGTCTCCATCATTGTAGGCTGTAGTCTAAAGCTGATCTGTTTCTAAAAAGTATGTTTTAAGTTGTCCCAACATGGGATGAAATCTCAGGGTTAGACCAGATGTTTAGTGCAGTCCTTCCTGACATAAAGCAAAAACAGATTTAGAGATTTTTTTTTTTCTGTTTTTGTTCTGCACCAACATTTCCTTCTGCACCCTTCAATCATTTTACAGAACAAGGAGCTGAAGTAATATTTATAACATATTTACAACATGTTTACTCTAGGTTTTCTGGTTCCCAATCCTGACCTCAAACCAGTAAACCAGGGCTTCCAATCTGTGGGTCTCCCACCTTCTGTGGTATATTTACAACAGCAAAAAAGGTGCAACAGACTTCTGACTAAATGTGCAGTTTTCTGTCTGTGGAATCATTGTGGAGTGCTGCAGGTCAACAGAATAAGATGATTTTCTCTTTCTTGTTTTTAGAAAGAATAAAGAGTCAACAGAGAGAGAAAATTTAGAAGAGAAAGGCGAAGTGACGGTAACAGTAGAAAATGGGATTCCTTGTGAAACGCTGGATTTAAAAGCAGGCCACATTAATGGAGTCTTTGCAGCAGATGATGAACGGTTCACGTCCTTATGAAATGCTGCCATTGCTATCTGGTGGTTTTTTGAAAGACCTCTGTGCCTACCTTATCTCGTCACTACTCCTGAATGTCAAACATGAAGACAAGAAAAATGTCCTTTCACTTAATTTCCCTCGAGAGAACCTTTTGCTGATAACACATACACTCAAACTTCCATTACAAAGCTTTTGTTCATGAACAGGGCAAATGAGAAGACCTCAAATGATATCCATCAAAGATTTCCAGAAGATGTGTGGCAGAGCAGCGTTGAAACCTGCCTTGTGTCAGGCGTTTAATTTTTAATGATTATTTAAATATATCTATTGCTTGTTTTACCCTGATATAAATGTGAAACTGCATTATTCCTGAATGTCACCGGGGAGATCATCTATCATTGTCAATTCTTGCCGGGCTTTCTTTCAAGCCATATGCAAAAGTTGCTCTGTAAAATGACTTCCACTTGCTGATATGCAGTGTGCCTGTGGATGGAATAGTGATCAGTACATGAAAATTTTCATTTATTGAGGAAAAAAAAGCAAGCTTTTACAGCCTCCATAAAAGCAGGTTATAAGCAGCTGGTTCATCTGTAGCATTAGGACTACCAAGGATCTAGTACTAAAAATGTTTTTCACTTAACAGTCAAAGTCACAGATTACATTACCTGGAAGTTAAAAGTTGCAGAAGTTTGAAATTTGTTGAAATTAAAAGTTGCAACAAATGGCAGATTTTTCAAAAGTACAGTCTGTGGTTAGTGTCCCAGCTGTTATTAAATCTGTGAGGGTATACACAGCTCTTTGAAAAAATCTTCCTTATATTTTTTTAATAATAACACTAGAACAGATTTCCAAGACATAGCAAACCCAGGGTCAGCTGAGCTCTTCATGTGACATCTGTATAGCTTTTGAAAACATTCAGTGCTTGAAACACCAGCTGCCGACATGATGCGCCCGACCTGAATGAGAACATGTAGGCAGTGGTAAGTCGGCATTGACCATTCAGACCCGTGTTTCCTATTTGTGTGGCTGCGAGTTGAGGGCATCAAGCAGTGCAGACCCTGAACTGCACTGTTGGATTACTTTGAAGTCAGCCATACGTACAGACTGGGCTATCTGTGCCCTCATCTCATTCCCATTTAAATCAGTGATAAAAGTTCTACAGATTTCAGAAGAACGGAGCCCCAGTGTAAGGGGAGTTGTGTGTGTGTGGTTAACTGCACATAGAGAATGGAAGCGTGTTGAAGCAAAAGATGGTATCAGCAGTCACTAAACAGCTGCCCATGTCACTGGAGGCAGGATTTGACCATTAGCCATCCTGTTTCCAGTGTCGTGTTTGCAGGCAGTATTAGAAGACCCATTTACTTATTAGTGTTATTCCATCAAACTCCTCACCAACAGGAACAGGGTAAAAAACAGCATAAAAGCTGCTTGTAAAGGACCTTCCAGTGTCCTGAACGGTACAAAGGTTTCTTGTCTCCCAGGGTACAAATCCTTCAGCGTTTCGGCTGTATCAAGCACCTTTGGCTGTCCATTTGACTCGGTGCTGGCTCTTGCGTATGGCGTGAGCAGAAGGGGAGGAATGGGAGGAGGAGGAGGAGGGGAAGCAGCAGAGCGAAGGGAGGAAGCTGAACGGGGGAAGCCCGAGGCTAGGGGAGGCGGGGAGAGGAGGGCTAAATGCAAAATAAAACCATGGGTCCCACTGACCATTCACCTCACGTGGTCTCAGCTGTCACAGTTGTCTTTGAAGTCCTGCTGGTGGGTCCCTCCAGACAAGGACTGCATCTTCTCTGTGTCCCAGAGGGTGTGCTGCTCCATTCCAGAAAAGGATTAATAGAGTCAGTGATAATATCTCAGTGCTTCAAAATTATCATCCACAACACAGAGATGTATTTCGCACAGAAATGTCAAAGATTAAGCTTACCAGTGCTTAAGATCATTTGGAGAGAAGATACAGAGTGCAGTGTTACTATTGCTTCCTCAGTCATTGCTCCAAGGTCTTTCACTCAGGCAGAATTTTATTGCGGTAATTCAGATCCCATCATTTCTAAACCTTCACACTTTTCACATTCTTTGCATGACAGCTACACTGCAGTGTGACCACAATGGATTGCTGTAACTGCAGCACCTCTGTAAAAACCCGTGAAAGATTTCGGTGAGAATAGCTTGGCGGTGCAAGAGCAACCTCGAGCTACCGAGTAAGAATTACTGTTATCCTGTATTGTACTATATGATACTGAAATAAAATTCATCTGATACGAAAAAAGGCCAAGCATATCTGAGCATACTTCTCAAGGTCTGAGTGAAGGTTCAATTCAGCCCATGGCACTGGCCAGCTATTTGAAAATGGGTTGAAAGCCTCTGAACAAAACGTTACGTGATGTGGGCTGACTCTGGTGGTGAGTATTTAATCACTGACTTCCTCCCAGCTCACCTTTTAGCCACATAATTACTTTACAGCAGTTTGGCGTAATTTTCTGCTAATGATGATAGGGGATTCACCCAGAGCATACATCTTGCTTGCCTCTCTGCTGACAGAAAATGGCTTGAGAGAAGCGAATGATACATGAAGGCAGGTATCACACTTAGCAGTGCTTTGAAGTCAGTGTTGGTATTAGCTCTTCCACTGAAATAGGTGCCACAAACTAGGTTAATCAAGGGCACAGTGCTACAGAAGAAATAAATCTCTTTTCTAGTCTCTGTGCAGCAAGATCGTATTAGAAAACAAAGAACACTTTGATTTGGTAAAGCCTGTCCTCCAGAGCCTGCAAACGCTACGACGACAATTTATATCCCTTGAGGATCTGGCCCAGATGTTTTATGTAACTTTGTAATTTTTGCTTTTTTTTTTTCTCTAAACCACCTGTCATTGAACAACCTGATAATAAACAGGAAAATGAGTAACAAGAAATATAGACTATACTGTAAACTACTTCCTAAAAACAATGAGTTCGTTCTGCTTTCAGTTACATTTGTGCCATGCCAATGAATTTGACAAGGGAACATGGTGTGCCCGAGACTGAACTGTCTCATTTTCAAGAGCTACATTTAAGAAAAGAGAGGAGAAAAGAAAATTCAATTAAATGAAGCAATAAAGCCAGAGGAGTTCTGTTTGAAGAAAATCTGCAATGTTTATTGCTAGCTCCACATCCCCAGCGAGTCAACATTTCAGGAAGGACGCTGCAGTTCTGTTCAGCTTACTTGAGAGACAGTATTGATGTCTAGGCTAGAATGAGCACAAATCATGCATGAGTAAGTTGTTTATGCTGTCAGGCATTAGCCACGCATTTGGAGTGCTGGAGAACCTCGGGAACTCTGCAGTGCGCTCCTTAAATTAGGGACTGACTCAGTTGCAACACAACCATTTGCTGTGCACAACCTTCAGCATTGTGTCGAGCACAGACTGGTTTTGTAAATGAGAGTAGTAATCCTTGTTTATCGATATTTATTTAGGGAAGGTTGCAAACTGTAGGCAGGTGTGGAAGTCCTTACTTGAGCCATTCAGCTACTTGCTTTAAGGAAAGCTAACCGCTCTGTCCTGCAAACTGATGCTTACTCTGTGGTGGAGAAAACTAGACTGAAGCTAGTTCTGTCACATCAGCATTTGCCTTTTCCAGGACAGTGTACAAAGTCTTGAGAGAGTCTGTCTGTGGTACTGTCCTCCAAACACCTCCTGATTAGCCCACCTTGAATTCTGGTACCCACAACGGCACCCAGTATTCCCCCCGGAGCTATGCTGGTGCTGAAGAGCCTGGAGGGATGACCTCATGGGCCTCTTGCAGTCTGTATGGTCCTATTTGTTTGTCCAGGTATGACATTTGCTTCTGTTGCACTGACCTTCATGGAGAACACTTTCCTGTCTATGCCTTCGTAAAGGGACACCTTTGTTCTGCATTTTGAGGGACGACATAGCTGAAGCTACTTCACTGTTTCTGCTGTTGTTCACAAAGAGAAGGGTGAAGCGGACACAAGGAGCCTCAGGGCAGAATTCAAGTTTTGTTCTTTCATCACTGTGAGAGTGAAAGAATTCCCAAATTAATACAAATCACGGCATTAGCACAAGATCTTCTGATTTGATAATTTGGTTCCAAGAACTGGGTGTCGGTTTTGACCAAGCAAGGAGCATTATCACATCTTGACAGAAAGAGTTTTTCATGTGTAACCTTCCACATGTGAGAAAACAAAAGAATTACTTCAGAGCTTAGGGCAGAAGTGCAACAAAGGTTTAAAATAACTCCCAGTGAAACGTGGGAGTCTATGTTTCTAGATACTCTTTAAAACGTGACTGTGATGCCCTCAGAAATTTGGTCACTTCATCAGTGCAGTAACCCGTGACTCATGAAATGGGCTGCTTTAAATGCACCAAGTTTTTACAGAAATGCATTGACCAACTGTCCACAATCCATTAGCAATGAGCAATCTGTGCTTGATTTTCTATGAGCAGTTCCTTTTGGCCTCTCATGGTTTTTGTTTCCTTTTAATGTGGCGTACAAGAAGGGATGTGTGCAATGGAGTGACGTCGCAGCTTCCTATGCTACTGGACAATTGCTAATGAAAAATTTGCACTATTAGCTATGCCTAATTTGACAGACTGAACTCGCTAGTTTTCAGATCACATAAAGCTAAAGTACGTTGACAGTGATGAGTGATACACACTTGCCAACACAAATGTGTCAGTATATTCAGTTTTGTGAATACATTAAGCACTGTGAATGCACTTAGCATAATGCATTTGTTTTAACTGGATATTCTGTGGCTGGATTGATGTTTGCATTTCTGTCCAAGGTAAAATGGTGCCGAGGAATTCCACCTATATAGCACGGGTTCACCTTTGTTCTTAGTAAAGTCACTAGCTTCAGCAGGAACTGAATTTGACTTAAGATCAAAAAGAAAAGTTTGATTTTGCTAGTCTGTCCTCTTCCTACTGTGTTTCCCTTTCCCTTAGAGGTGGCAAACTGAAGCTGTGAGAGCATCTTATTAGCTACAGCAATGTCTAAATAGAAAACATTTAATTTTGGAGAAATGGTGAGAGTGTCTGGCACTGTATCAGGTTCTGTCACTCTCCTATCATTTAGATTCTAAATGCTACAAATTACAGTGTGTAGCAAGTGTTGTAGACCAACAGGAATTTTAGACTTTGGACTAATGTTCTCTATGATATTGTATCTAAACGACATTGTAGATGCTGATGTGTGGGCACATGGTCACTGTAAAATGAACTGGGACCACTCACTCCTGCCTTAGTAAAACTGAAATGAGAAACATGGCTTGCTTAGATGAAAAGCTGTGTTTCACAGGATCAATACCCTTCCCTTTACTGGTGAGGCAAGGTGACTTTTTGTAATGGACAGGGGGTAAGGAATACAGAATATTGTGCCCCTGAATGGTTCCCTCTTTTCTATCTCCTTAACATATGGTCTTGATTTTGACCGTGGCCTTCAGCAATGCAAACTATGACACTTTATGAAATCCTAATTTAACCTGCCGATTTGCACACTCATCTGCCTTCCTGAAAATCATTTATCTTCAATGCTTTCTTCTAAATCTTGCAAAACCACTTTGGTTTCCTGATGCTTTGGGCAACTGACGCCATCTTTACACAGCTCCTGATGTTGCCTTCAGACCTGGGACTCGCCCCTGCCCATGGGGCATTTGCCTCCTTGGCGATGCTGAGTGTGCTTTGACCTGGGGAATAGCCACCAGCCTGCACCTCCCTTTGAGCGTGAAGGAGCGGAGCAGAGGTGGCAGCTTCTCTTTAGGTCTGAAATCCAGGGAGCAGACAGGAGGTTATGGAGGGATATGGATTAGTCGTCCAAGGCACTGGATGTTTCTGCAGAGGAAGAGCCAGCTAAGCCCAAACTACTGATGCTCGAGCCAAGGCTGGCTGCTGGTACATGCCTTTTGCATGGGAGCTGGTCCTGGGTGGTTCAGAGATCAGGCAGGATGGGCCTTGCCTGCCTGCAGAGGAGCAGAGACATCCATCCTCCTTGCTGCCACACAGCTCTGCTCCCCACCTAGAGAGTGGACATGAGGATCTCATGAAAGCCCCTTCTTGTAGGAGGGCTCCCAGCATGGGGAAAGCCCCTATTGCATGGACTGAGGGCAGCTGGTGAGCTAGGGAGGGCTTTTGTCCGAGAAAAGATGATGTCACGCATGCAGAAGAGTTAGTCATGTGGGAAATAGGCAGCTCAGGGATTAAAAGGACTATTTGCCCTTCCCCCAGTCTGAAGCATGAGGAAGAGGGAGAGGATCTGGGATTGCTCCCCAGCAACGCCCAGGTGCGGCTGCAGCAGCACGGCCCCTCTCCAAGCACATCTGCTGTATCAGGGCGATGTGCGGAGGGGCTGAAGCCACCCCTGGGCTGTCTGCTGCCTCCACAAAGCCATTTTGCAGGGAGTCCTCAGAGCAAGGATTTGCCAGGTATTTAACTGATGTGAGCCGCTCTTTGGCAAACGGCAGAGGAGTGGGAGAGCATGGGGCAGCCGCAGCCCTGCGCAGGCGGTGGGGTGGCTGTCCCATGGCAGCTTGTCCTCCCTGGGGATGCTCCAGGCCAGGCAGCCCCAGCACAGTGCAGCCACAGCCCTTTAGAGCTCCTCTCTGCAAATCGGTCACCGAATTATGCTTATGTCCGTCTTTTATGCAGTAGGCAGAATGACAAAGTGCAGCAGAGAGCATAAGTAGTGCTCCTGCCGGGAAAAATGGCCTGATAATGGTATTTTAAGCAATTTTAAGGGTGTGGGGTGCCCAGTACGCAACACAGTGGTTTCTTATTGAGGCATGCCCTAACTGCAATTCTCTGTTATTGTAGTCCTAGTTTCATAGCACAGCTCAGCCAACAACATGAGTGATGAGGCAGAAAACTGCTCTAACAGAGCCAGAGTACAGATGAACATTGGTGGGCAGCTATTTAAGCAGATGTCAGACAACTTGGACTCTGGGGAATGCCAGACTGGAAGTACCAGGTAGGAGCTGGGAGCCACAGCTCACGCTGCAGACCCGAGGGGTGGAGGGGAGGACTGGCACACTGGAAGACGAGGAGCCTGTGTTATCATGTCAGGTTACCTGCAGCCTTTGTACTGTAACAGTGGCAAACTGACATAGTCGTCTTTGCTCCAAGCCAAGCAGGCTGGCCGCCATCACATATGACAACATATTTGATTGAGACTGGATTGTAACTGCCAGTTGCTCTTCTCCTATCACCCCAGCCCAATGGCTGCTGCCTTGCTGCCCTTGCTGGAGGTTTGGATTTCCTGAAAAAGCTTGAGGTACTTCACTTTCTCCGTTGCTTGCTGTTTCCTTTCTGCTGTGGCACAAATTGTCTCCATGCTCTTGCCAGCTTTCCAGACCAGCCTGAAGGTCCACCCCAAGAAATTCTCCCAACTCATCCGAGAATGGATGGCATCCACTCCCCGTAGACCTGCTGTCACTGTCTCAGGCTACGCAAATCACTCCCAGCACAGAGCCCGGCCATCCTGCAGAAATCCTGTCATGTTAGTAAGGCTGACACCAACAAGTCTGTATCCAGTGGTGTCCCATGTGTCTGCCTCAATGGGAGCAAACCCATCCATGAAAGTATGATGTGTGTGGAGCCCAGTGGCTCCCCACAGTTGTAAAGCTGTTTTTCAAAACGTTTGTGCTAATTCATCTTACGGCTTAAAGTTTTTTCTCTTGTGTTAAGGCAATGGCAAGAAAGATGCAGTGTAATTCTTGTATTATTCCTCGGACATGATATCAAGTATTGCATTTAGGTATGCAATAGAAAAGAACTTAGAAATAAGGCTGAAGATTTGCAGCATAATTCAGTGTGACTCTCCCTGCTACATTTTCAGCTCACCACAATGCTCACACACACACTTAAATGCAGGTACAATCCCTGTAGGAAAAGAGGTGACAGCCTTCCCTCCCCTCCAGGTATCCCCCAAGTATGCCACTGCTTGGGGGCCCCTGGTTCATGCAGGCACCACTTGGGGATTCAGGGCTGTGCATGGGCAGGTGGCAGCTGCAGGCTGGAGCAAGGAGCACGGGTGACTCCTGCACCATGGCAGGGAGACGACAGCTACCAGGGCTGCCCCTGAGGAAGGCACGAGGGCACTGTAAAGGGGGAAAAAATAACACCTGCATGTAAAAAGGGAATTTTGGATCAGTGAGCTCTATTTTAGTACCCTAAAAAGTACTGGGTCCAGTGACTGTGCAGTTAACTTACCATCACAGAATAGAAAATGAAACAGTTAAAGTGAATAGTCAACATAGTCGCTGTTCTCCCCTGGAGGAGAAGAAATCATATCAAGGTAATAATAGACATAATTCTCTGCTCTGACAGACAACAGACGAAACAACAACACAAAAACCTTTCAACATTTCAACACGTGACAGTCTCACTGGCAAATTAAGGAACGATGAGCTAGACAAGAATCACAAAAGGCACATAATTACTTAAAAGACAGGCTCCATTGTTCTCAGCCAAGAAGAGGGGCCATTTTAAGTGATAGGTCTCCTGGGCCTTGCTGTATCCCATATTCTCTGGATGTGGGAAGATAAAGCCTATCTATTAACAGGTTTGTGGGCATTGCCAAGCTGGGAGTCCTTTGTAGGATTACAATTCCAAATGATCATAAAGAATCAGAAAAAATGCTCATCTGGGCATGATGGACTTCAGCCCAGACAAATGCAAAATGCACGAATTAGTGCCATCCTAGAACCAGAGGCAAAAAAGGGAACGGCTGAGCAGGCAGCAGTGCTACCAGAAAAGTCAGAACTGGAGTATGAGACGATGTTGGCTAGTGTGGCCAGAAGGAAGGTGTGTATCAGCAAGGTAATAGCATGTAAGATGCAGATGGTGATTGCGCTACTGATCATTGATAAGGTTTCGGTTATGATCAGATGTGGACATCATCACTGTGGAAGCACAAAATGTGGCAAGTCTGGATGGCACTAAGAAGAGTAACATGCAATTTAGGGAACGTGACCTCTGGGGAAAGGTTGAGTGAATGTTGTTGGCTTTCCCTTGGAAAAAAAAAAAAGATTATTAGAGGACTGCACATGGATGCCAGAGATTGCTTGTCTCTGGTCCACAGGACGTGGGTATCAGAAGATATTGAAGAGAGGTGCTTCCTCAGGGTCCCTGGTTTCTGGCTCTGCTTGCTTGACACCTGTTGCTGGTGGCTATGCTGAGGCCGTGCTGTGTTCATCCCATCACAGATGTGAGGGATGGAGCTCCTTTCTTGGGATTTGGCAGTGAAGGGGCTGATTGCTGCTGCTTTCATGTAGACGCAGTCATAGTGGTTTTGGAGAATCTCTGCCGGGAACTGGAAACTGACCCCATGGATGTGGCTGCAGAGTTGCATCTTAAAAAGGTCCCCCTTCCAAGAAACAAAACAAACAAACCCAAAGCAAA